>MNPL01000611.1:0-46416 GCA_002081605.1 Tropilaelaps mercedesae | reverse complement strand
TATATATATATATATATATATATATATATAATTCGTATTTCCTCCTCTTTAATTACGCGCTTTATAAACAACTCGTTGAATTGGCGCCGAGCTTAACGGAGCTCACGGCTGACTAGCAAGTTATAGCCATCTTGATGGCTGCCTGTCCGACGTGTGTCACAATAGTACACTAGCTATATGTACGTGTCAGATGCTATCTAGCTGATTCTACGTAATGGGCGTTTTACTTGCCCTCCCCACCTCTCGCCTTCTTGCCTCAGATCGAAGCGGCTCTCAATTGATTTCAAGTACATCGAGTATCTTCCGACATACGGCTTCACTTCGGTACGCGATCAGCCCGCCGCTGTTGCACGCTTCATGTTTGTCGTACACGTTGTATGTAATGGGCGCGTCGCTTCTGAACTGGCGCATGCCGCCTCCCTGTGCCTGTAGCAGGGCCTGGGGGGCGCAGGTATCCCAACGAAAAGTGCTCCCGCGACTGAGGACGTAGGCCTCGCACCAGCCGAGCCCGACCATAAGTAGCTTGTATCCAGCTCCTGACGCCGTAGTTACAGTGAACACTTTCTCCAGCTTCTTCCGGATATCTCGTCGTTCTACGGACGATATCACGACGTTGTACTTCATCGGCAGATGGGGGACGTTGTGGATGGAGCGAGCGCAGAAAAACGTGGTCGTTGGGCCAGTGCTGGGAGTAGCAAACGGCTGGGACACGGCAGAAAACACGGGGATGCCGGTTGAACGCAAAAAACCCCCGATGAGGACGGTACAGCATCGAAGGCCGTAGCGGTGAGGTTGTTGATGCTCGAGACTTGCAGTCGGGTCGGACGTGGCCTTGTCATCCCATCGGCCTTCGACGTACGCGTAAGTTCCATCTGGAGGAAAGACGAGAAGCAATGTGGACAGTTATTTATGGATACTCGTGATAGGGTTCGATACGTTCCGATTAAGGAGAGTGTGCGGGATGCCCAGAGAGACATGATTTGCATTTGGAAAAATCGAAATATTCAGCGTGTAATAAAAGAATGACGATAGAATATTCTTTAGCTCAAACACTATACATCCGTATAGTGGAGACCAGAGTTCTATATGGGGTTCCTTTTTTTAGTTTAAAACTGATATAGATGAAACCTGTTGAGTAATTTAGTTGTGTTTCGGTATAACATTCTTTTTCTAAGGATTAATATTGTGTAGCAAATTTTCACAAGGTTTATTGCGTAATATTTATTGTTCATTGTCGTTTCGCTGCGGTTAGAAGACATCGACGAGAATGATAGCTGATGATTCATGCAAAAAATGTCCCATATAATTTAGCGTCGTTTGTAACCACTTACCGATGGGATCAATCCATATTCCAATGTCATTTAGCGGTATTTGCTGTTCGTTGAGAGCTGCTTTTAATCTGTCAAAGTCAGCCTGAACAGATCTTTCGACTTCCGGTTCCTGATGAACGGCTCGAGCTAAGATAGCAGCCGCTGTTGAATTGCCGTCCAATACCTGAAACACAGCAGAATTAATATACTACTACAATAAAAATATTACGAAGTCTCTATGTTACCTCTTCACAACTGATTAGCATCCATTCTGACATGTATGATTTAGTGTGTTCGGATGAGCGGTAGTTTAGCGCAGTAGATGGTAATTCAGCAAAATGAGCGGTACTTTCTAGAATATCCGATAACTCACCGTGAGAACAACAATTAGCTACGATAAGAAGCACTTTACCTAAGTAAACGGCTGGTTACCGCTGTAGTGGTAAAGCACTGGAGTAAACTGTAATTAGCTAGGTAAATGGTAACTTGCCTAGTTAAACGGTGACATACCTAGGCAGATGGCAGAATCTACATAAGTAAATGGTAATTTACTTCGTAAACGGCAATTTTCCAGGCTGAATGACAATTTAGCGAATTGACTGGTAATTTAAAATTTACTGGAAACAACACCGCAAACTTCAAGAGCAATATGGTGGCTAATAGTTTACAACCCAGGACTCACCTGCTCAAGGAGGTCAGCTGTCTCCGCTTCAGTAGACTTAACCTCGACAATAATACCTTGGCCTTTGGAATTTGTAAATAGGTTGTTTTCCTCACCAAGCACGTTTTGTCTTAGCGTTGGCCACTAAAATAAGGAGCAGGCAATACAGCAACCGTCAACGACTTGTTGATTCTCAAGGAGATGGGACAATACGCACGTCGTTAAAAAAATGTTTTGAAGCGTTTGTAAGTTTATAGGTTCCTAGGTAAACATCTTGTTAGACATTTTATAATAGATCTTCACGTAACAACTGGACTAAATGCCTAGTTCATCATAAACAAGCGCAAGTGGCGGTTAATATTATTAACATATCTGTGAATGTCTAGAGCGTCCTCTCAGTCTGAATTATGGCAAAATGTTCTCGAACTAGGAAAACACTCGATACAGGATTGAACGGACGATATTGATCTCAAATTTAACTCCACATAAAGACTTTCTATTTATTTAGTCCGCCGTTATGTAATCGCGTTTGCAGGTTTGAATAGAGCCATTTATTGGCGATACCTTTGCGCAGATATGATGTTTCACTGTTTCCTGAACGAGTACGTCCGCGAGCGTCTTAAAGTCCTGTTTTACCCGCGGGTTCTTATCTTCTCCGGTCTTCTCTTCGACTAACAGTTTAAAGAGCTCTTTGCGAGCCCGGCACTCACGTGCGATCCTGGCGGCCTTCTCGCTCACCGCAATGAGGGTCCAGATAAGCGACGCCGCCTCGCTGTCTCGGTCAGCATTTTCTCTATCGGCCATGTCCGGTTTATCGATAAGCGCAGTAAACGCCGGTACGAACACTACAAGCTCACGAAGACGACACGTTCCGAATTTTTTTGGTGAATGGAGATTTTTTTGTGTCAATAAGTATCGGAAGATGGATCATCCAATAAGTGTGTGGAAGCTTTGAGTGTGTGTCGAGATGATCTGGTCGGCGGAACGGCGTTGTCCTCACTCGTTTTGTTCACTACGGAGTACGTAGAGGAGAGAAGATTCGATTAAGTACCCTTACAATCCATTCAATTAAAGGCTGCTTGATCAAGAAGCAGAGGGTGCCTACTGTTTTGGGGATCCAGCGAAACCAAAAACTATGGGGTTCATCTAAGCGCGGACGACGTGACTGACATGATTCGACATCTCATCACATGCCTCGACACCTCAGCCACCGTAGTCCCCTTACTTCGGCCCTGTTTGAAGGATGCTCAATTCAGAGGCAGACCAGGGAAAGGTTCCGTCAATCAACGTTAAACGACGGAAGATGGAAAAGAGGGTCAAAGACCATTTGTCTGGGCTTCTGGGCCAGCGTAGCGCGGGCTAATGTTTTGGAATAAGATATACGTACGTATATATATATATACAAACAAGTTACTTGCTTCACTATGCTCTATAATAACTTTAGCGCAGGCCACCAGCCAATGTTTAATGTCCACGGTACTGCTTTTTTGCATTACCTTGTAAGACGGGACCCATAAATGAAAATGGGCAACGGCGGGAATCGAACATGTGCACCTACCTGTTTCCTCCAGTCTCGAAGCGCACGCGAATGCACCAAGCCACCGAGCTCGATGCTGTGGTTCATAAAGTGGAACGATAACCAACACAAAACTAATCATATGGGAGTAACGGCTTTTACTAGATGTGTATTGGTTTATTTTGTGTCAAACATCTTGCGGACTGTTTAGATTCTAACAAGAACAGGGTGTGAGCTCAATGTTTTTGACGTGAAACCTATGTTAGTACATCATTTTCTATAGATTTGTTAATAAATTTGTCTATACACTTGATATCTCTTTCTGCTGAACCACGTCGTATTTGGAAGCCTTGTATTTCAGCTTATGCCAGCTATCACTTTGCCGATATAATGCGCAATAGGCGAGTTCGTTCGCATGTTTCTAACGTCACGAAGACTATATTAAAGGCCGTTTATTTCAACGTGTGCGACTTTCTTGCGCCCTTCTAGGGCTACAGTTTGTCAATCAGTTTAAGACCTGCTTCAAGAAACTGTTTCCGTTTGCGAGAAAAAAGACACATTGCCGCGAATTTATTCGACATTTTATTCTTGTTTCTACAAAAACATGTGGGTACACAAGAGATGACGATGCAACATTAGGCGTTCTGCTAAGTTGTCTACATCATCTGATCGAGTTTCGAATGCTCGAAAAGACTGCAGTCCCGACCGATGCAGGTCCGAAAATTCTGTCACGAGTGCCCGGTCGCTCTCGCTGGGGCCGTCTATTCATTTTCTCCATGCATCAAGTGTCCACCCACTTTTTAGGAGTATTTGCTCTCTTGACGTCAATACACATTCCACATCGTATATGATATTCCCGTAATCCTTTCGTGTGTGTTTATGTGTTTCTGACAATGGTGAGATAACCTATAGCAGTTCGAATGCCGTGATGGCGGGTCGGGCACGGCACCAGCTTATCAGAAGCTAACCCCTGTTATACCACAGTCTATAAACCTACTACGGATCCAGTGGCGGAGGTACTAAACGGTAGAGCCCTACAAAACACTTGATATGAAGCACCTGATTAAACATTTTATCACTTTCACTATATGCTAACTTAAAGCATGTCTTTCTGTCGAACTCTTTAATACCTAAGTTAGTAAAAGCATAAGAATTAGCAATTTTTTACCCCATTTGCCCACGACACATAACTGAAATGCCTACCAATGTTTTTTTCGGTCAGACTCGAAATAGGTCATATGTACACCACCTTCGAAATATGTCGCATTTACAGACAAATCCGCCAGGTTATTTGGCGACTTGCGCTCCTTATTTGATGAGTTTTTGTCTGGCGTCGGTGATGTTAGGTTAGGTAATCACAGAGATTATATGAAAATACTAGTGTATGTGGCCGGCGTCACCGCTAACGCACTAACTATATACAATAATGCAATTGGTGACAGCTCGTACAAAGCGCATAACAATATAGTGTCGTTTGCTTTTGTTTCTGCGGCACGAATGCCGCGAAGAGCACGCGAGTAGTGGTAGGATCGGCGGTACAGATTATTTACAAGAAGACGTTTGTTGCGTTCCAACGAGATTAAGCATTCGATACTACAAACGAACTATCTGAAAAGGAAAGCAAATTTAATTTATCATCGCATGTCTTGAGGTATTTGAAAGCAATAGAAATCGAGCAATAGGCCGTTTTATTACGCAGGATAGGAAAGATTAGAGCTGTTCGAGTGACCAGAGGAGAACATAACCACCCGGGGGTATATGCCACTAGGTTCCCAGCTGCTCCGATTGCGACTAAGCGGGTTTTGGCTTGCATACAGACTTCAAGATAGAAATCATTTTGTACTCAATCTTTACCTTTTTCCCGATGGTCACACCTGAGAGCTGGAAGGCGTAAGCTGGAAGGCGTAGAATGTTTACGCAGGTACTGTCAATTACGAGCGCTAGCTACTCGCATCGGCGCGCTGAGACCTGCCATTATGTCGCGGTATCATGGCTTCGCTCCACATGGGCACCCCAACCGTCTGATAGGACGTTAGGGAAGCTCGACAGACGTCCTATCAACAGGCCTGGTATTCTCGACTGAATGGCGTTGGGGGCTCGGAGCACGTGACAATAACCGACCTCGCCCGCGCTGGAGCTCGCGAGTCCCTTGCGTCGACCGGTGAGTACTCGGCCGCAGCTTCAACGTCCGACGTGCTCGAATCCACGGCGTCGAGAAGGGTAGCAGCCACCATCGAGATGGGGGCGATTGCCGAATCGGAGCCATCGCTGGTGGCGGCTTCGCGCATGGCGCGGATGTCCTGCGAAAGCGTCCGAATCGATGCCTCTATATGGGGGAAATGGACGAGGACCTGGAGAACGAACAGAAGAGTTTGCAGTGGAGCTTAGAAAAAGGGGCTTTCGCCACAATGCGGGAAGCTGTTCGTCTGCAGGAGCTTGTCCTAGATGGATCAGCTTCGGCAGGGTGTCAATTACGGAAATCAACGAGAAGATGTGGCGGACAATCGTAAGGGAACTAAATACACGTGCATCAACAGTTTAGCTACTCGATCCTAGCCTTAATTCTATTTCTGGGACGTATGTGCCGAAAATTTCGGCTTGGGGGAGACCAGCCGAGGATCAGAAAATCGGAAAATCTGAAAATAACAAAATTGAAAGATCATCACCGCCTGACACTTCGTCGGGAGTTCTTACTTGGCGAAAATCGGTCACGTCCAGGGTGAAGCAGCTGCAGTGGGTGGCTGCCCGCACGGTCGCATTGCGTTCACACCGGACCAGGAGACTAAGCTCGCCGAAGTATTGGCCTTGATGAAGCGAAGCGAGAATGGCGCCGTCGTGGTTGAGAACCGACACCTCGCCACTTTGAATGAAGAACATTTTCTCGCCTGTCTTCCACAAACGACACACAATGGGAAGACTGATTATATCGGCGACAGGTTAGGACTCACGTGTCTGTGGTAGTGAATAGTTTAACGCGTGATGGCGAACGCGATTGAGGAAGATGTTAACGGCTAGACAGGTGACGACGTCTCCGGCTGAGTTTGGCCGTCACCTGTTAGCCAACTCGTTTGTGGGGTGATAAATTTGGCGGTTAGATTGTATTATTTAACGCCGCTGGCCTTACGGTGGAGACCACACGCACGCTACGCATCAGATAAGAGACCGATAAGCGCAATGAGAGAGTGGATTGACTACAGACAGACCGACTGTGCCGTGAGCGACGATGACATCGTCTGGCTGGTACAGCTCGAACTTGAGATGGGTGACGAGTTCGTTGAGGAACGGCGGCTCGGCTGACGACAGGAAAGGCAGCGAGGAGATCATCGTCTGGCAGTTGTGTCGCATTACCAGCTGTAGGAAATCGAAGCAGAAGCGTAAATGAATAAGTAATATTCAGCACTGTTACAATCTGATGTCCTTAGGTGAGGGAGATTGCACGAAAAAAAAATATATATATACATATACAACGGTTCACGAGAAATACTGACCTCTCGAAGGGGTTCGGACATGCATGCTAGTATGCTCTCTTCGTCGAATACACGACCATGATATCGCTGTTCAAAATAGTCTCGGATCCTCGAACGCAGCTTTTCGTCGAAGCCCTTGTATGACATGAAGTCTTCCAGCTCGGCCATCTATAAAAAGAGAGAGAACGAGAAACCTATGGAAAATGATAAAAGCCTCCTCGGTGGATTGTTTTTCATTGTTATGAGGCTGGCTGCATAATCAGAAAAGCTATACGAAAGATTGATGTGGAAATAGATTTTCACAGCGGAGTTATTCAATAAATACGAACTATGAAATTGTGCATTCGACGACGAAGAGTAAAGTGGTATTTGATGGCGCGACTTGTGACGGCGTGATGATCAAAGTAAGAAAATTTTAATAAGAAAAAGGATCGAGCCAGCTTTCCTTTCCAGTAAAGGAACTCTGTTCGTTACGTCTTAAACGATTGTTTTCCATTGACGTTTCCATTCACTATTCCGTCGAACAGCTGCCATCCGCAATATCTACGTTGGGGGCTGCGACTTCCACGATGCAAAACGACGGATATGAAAAGGCGTTCCTGTAAAATACCATCCATTGTGGGTAGCTCAGCAAGTGTAACTAGTGATTGCGATCAGGCAACTCACCTTTTGTCGATGCAATTTCCGGGGTGCGTCCATCTGCTGCCAGACCGCAGCGATATGGGCAATGATCAGGCAAAAACCGACGGATCCGCTAAGCATACCCCACAACGTGAACCACATATCAACGAGCGTCTCCGGCGCCATGCGGCCGTAGCCGATGCATAGCATCTGCGACAGCGAATTGAATAGCGACCACGAGTACTGTATCATCCAGGAGGAGTCCTGCCACGCGATGACAGTATTAGCAGAAAAGACCAACGAAGGTTTACCAAGCGCTCAAGCGGACAGCGGCATAGCCATACCGAAGCCGAATTTGTCGCCGGCAGCTGTTTCTGCCGCAAATTAACCCATATGACCGTGACAAAATCCGCCATTATGCAGAAAGCACGTTCACATGGGAAAAAACAATAAAGAAATCTAGGCGAAAGTTGTAAAAAATGAAAGTGTTCAAAGGTGAATTTTTTGCCATTTTTTCTGAGAAGCTTTTCGTGTTGCCTACACCGCTATACAGCGTGAATGCGATCGTGTCTCTCCAAAACGGCTGGATATAGTTTCGTTGTGTAGGTGAAGGCGGAAAAAAGCAGCTGCTTGTTAAGCAATTTACGGACTTTGCCTCGGACGCTTTTACCGGAAAACTCTGTGGGTACATTTTTAAACAACACAGGGTCAACCATATTGACTTGGCCATGAAACTTCCCTCATCATGTCAGACGCTTTTCGCTCGTAGTTCCACGGCCATTTTTTCGATCGAATTGACCAGCCTAATCAACACCTGCCTTGAGGCCTGTGCGTGATATCCATCCATGGTCCGGAAAACCGAGGCAAGCGCTGACCAAAAAGTGAAGACATCCGTTCCAGTGAGCTGTCAGGACCATCAGCAGGACCATGTTCAGCGTCCGTAGGAACACCCACTGTGTCGAGTTCGAGAACGACCGCTGGAGCTTCGTCATGTAGCGAACCAGTCGGCAAACGCGCAGGAGGCGTAGAAGGCCGAGGAACTTGCCCAGCGTGAGTAATCGAGAACCCGACTCGAAGCTCTCATAACCTATATGGAGGGAAATTGTATTATTACAGGAAATATTAAGATAATTACTATCAGCGAAACAGCGGGAATGTTGCAACATGTGGCCCGTAACCGATTGGTTCGTCGCTATCTTCATACCAAACTAAGAAAATTTCTCAGTAAAATTGGCTACCGCGAAATTCTACGTAAGATGAACCTTACCGCGAAATTGCTACGAAAAATGTCGCAAGAAATAGGAAAAAACGTCTTGTTGACATCTCAGTGAGGCACATACAAAAAACCTGGATGAGCTTCGGCAAAGTATAATCGAACGGGAAGGTCGATACGAAATCCACAGTGAACCATCCTTTGAGGTAGTGGATGCGAACAGCTGCCGGGGACAGGTTGACCTGATGATGTACCCCCCGGCGATCCACGAAGCCTGCACAAGATAGTCGTAGACATAATATTAGCCAAGTACCCTACGCATTTTCAAACCTGACAATCTACCGAAATTTAACGTCTACAATGCTCATTTTGCATTGCTTCATGCAACGGACCTCATGGATATAAATGAGCAACAGGCGGGGGTTGAACTCCACGCAAATGCATTGAACCATGGGGTTCTATGAGCTGAACGACGCGCCAGCTGGTTAGCAAATACGATCATAATTCATCACTGGTTACTGGTCATCCCCCAAGGGGTCATCCCACAGATGTGTACTCATTTTGCTGAAAATGCGTTAGGCATGTAACGAACCTGATCGTTAGAATGGTGTGCAACAGATTTAGAACAATGCGCGTGGTGCTACCTGCAAGTTGCCATTATCCAGTTCAGCCTAGGGTGAACTAAGAAGGCTCCATCTATTCCTATATATAAGTGTTTGCTATGGCATGGAGGAGCACCCCATACCGCCTTGATAATCAGCCACGGGAGCTGACCAGACTTCATTGCCAGAGTTGCCTGATTTCACGAGAAGATCATGGCTGATCTACAAGCCGTCTACACAACTGTCTTACAAAAACAATTTCGACAAAAACATCGCCGCCATTGCTCACTAGACAGATTTGTTTGGCAGTTGTCACTACGCTACAGTAGACCGTTTATTGCACATTTGAGCATACCGGGCGCATTGTGTCTCTATGCTTTAGTGGTGGTACCGAGTGGAGGTAGAAAAACAGAAAAATTACTAGCTGCTAGGTGGATGTGGCCTGTTCCCGCTCGTTTACCGGTGCGGAAGTTGAAGATGATATCGAAGGCGGATATTGCGTCCGAAGTTATGTTGAAGATAAGACATTCGTCCCACCAGTCGAAGTACTCGAGGAACGCCACCATGATTGGGACGAGCACCATACTCAGCGTGCACACCAAAACCATAACGAGGTCCCAACGGAGGCTAAAGACGAGAATTTGGAGAGTACCGGAACCATGTCGCATTGTTGAAATGTACGCGTTATTGCATGTATAGCGTAAGGGCTGAACACAGTCTATTTTATTCATATTTATATTTGACTTACTGTATCTATTTTTAACGATTTCGGATCCGAAACGCGTAAAGGAAAAATAGTCCTCGAAGTTACATCCTTGAAACAGGAGGACCACAAGAGCAAATCGAACATAAAAAAATGGCTCAGCAATCATATAATTGTAGTTATTTTGGAAACTTGCACCATCATAGAGAAAAACGTCACAAGCATCTAAAAACAAGTTACGGAATCGTTTTCAGAGAAAAAATTACAAGCACAGAAAAAGCACGCTTATGAACTGCACCTAAGAAAAGGGTCACTCTGTGTTCCTACGAAGAAGTCTCTAGGTGTAGGTTCTGTCTCTTTTGAACGTATGCGATATCGTCTGTCGGCAGGATGAAGTTACCTCGCATTAGACCATATTAATGGCCATAGTAATCACTGCCATACCGGTTCTCACTCCACGGGTG
Organism: Tropilaelaps mercedesae; assembly: GCA_002081605.1. Lineage (NCBI taxonomy): Eukaryota > Metazoa > Arthropoda > Arachnida > Mesostigmata > Laelapidae > Tropilaelaps > Tropilaelaps mercedesae. The sequence goes on along the minus strand of MNPL01000611.1, from coordinate 35,859 downwards.
TACCACCCAGCTGGTCTTGACTTGGGGGTCCTCCTTGAAAGTGCTATAATTCTTGAGCGCGTGCCGTCGACCCTGGGTTTCGACGAAAAATCCGCGCAAATGCTTCTCGAACAGTTTTCGCTGCTGAAGTGTGTTCGGGTCAACGGAGTCTTCTAGCGGGTAATGCTCAGTGAACAGACGCTCCAGGGCACTGCCACCGTCTACTGGTACGTTAACAGTTCTACCTGCAAGACGGGCATAGAGTATGCATGAAATCTAGCAGATAGAGAATAATAATAATATTAATAATTAAGAGGTACGGTGTACACGCATTTGAATGTCCCGGACGCGAATTTCTCCGAGCAGGGTATTATATACAAGGTACGTACAGTAAAATGTATGGAGCATTGAGCATCTGTGGAAGCAAGCACGTACATCTGCTAATATAATTTCTTGTAACGATGCATCCATTAATTAATTTAATTCAGTGCACTTTACAGACGCTATTAGTCCTACCGATGCGTAACTCGATCAAGTATCAATGAACGCCTAAGGTCGTGAGTACCGTTTATCGCTCAGCTTTACGAGGGTCGTACGAGATCTACGAGAATGAGTGTCACAATATGTCACGACGTAAAACTTTCGCTGAAGATGTTATCGAATTTCTACCTCACGTCCTACTGCTAGCTGGCCGTACCTCTGGACCGTCCGCGTGTCTCTCTCTCGCCCATTCTGCAGGCTCTCCTCAACTGTCAAGTGCACCCTAATGCCGCATCCCTAACGTACAAGCTCAGGGAATGTGTCCTCGCGGAAAACGACATGCGCAAATTACCATTCGCGTGGGGCTGCTCCTGGTTTCGGCGGTCTTCCTTGATCGGCTTGTCGATACCGAACTGGCAAAAATGGCTGAGCGGCCCTCGCCGTCGACGAGATCCAGTCCGGGTGAACGCGCAGCCCGTGGGATGTAATCCCTGAAGCTTGTTCATGTCGTCTAGGTTAGGACCACCGTGCTTCTGGTGGTAGATCTCCTGAAACGACATGAGCCTGACCCGATCGCCGAGTGGATTTTGTGCCCTGGTGAAAAAACGCAATATTTCAAATCGACGCGGCACGTAGACAGCCTAAGCAGTGTTTGCACTGTGACGATGACGCGCGCTAGATGCGTTCATTCCTGACATTGCCGAAATATGAGTTTCTGTACAGTTTGGGTGAACTAAAGGCCCGCGAGTAAAGACGCGAAATGCGGCTTTTGAGTAGAAACGATAGCAACTCCGTTTATACTGAATTAAACTCGTACGTATAATTGTCATCGCGCAATAAAAACCAGAGTGTAGAAGTTGCTGCTACTAGGCGCCCTATGCAAGACATAGATTTTTTGATCGAAACTGGATGCTTTATGTCTCGAAGTGGCGGTTGTTGCGGATTTTCCGCGCGGCTTTGTGATATCTCATCACTGCTACTGTTGGCTTCAATTTAGTTAGTGTGCTAATGTCGAACTGTGTAGATCTACGCCATGTTAAGCGATACGTGTCAACACGTTCCTATGCACAGTATGCATCGAGTATACATCGAACAGGTGTGACACACAATGGCTTTTCGGTATCGAGATTTGACATTCTCGACCTGCTTTGTTGACACGGTGTATCAATTCGAAAAGATTTAATTATCGGTATCTTTGTTGGCCAAGCAATGCATATCGATAAATACACCCAGATGAACACGCAGTTCGCTTAGACACTTAATCTGTCCCCGTGGCTAGTAACTCTTTTGCTCTGACCCGGCCGAGTGGAACAGTTCTAGCACGACCGCCGTGTGCTCCATACTCAGGCAGGCCAAACAAGCCAGCTAGGAAATGCGCGACAGGGAATAGCGTACGCTTTGTAAGCATTCGATGTTCGAATAATTTTCAGCTAGAGATCCCCTGACGACAGCCTATTCCATCATGGAGAGTGACAGGAAGTCGAATTAGATACACAGGTGGGAGCCGGGTTCGACAATGGCCAGAGCATCCACTTACCCGAGCGTGTAATAGCATTGCTCATGGCTGCCTTTGTGCGGGTGAGCGCTCGCTGTCCTGGTATCGGCCTGGGTCATCGTATACTGAGGTATTCGTCGCTCTAAAGTGAGTTCCCTGTGGGTCAGCAGGGTGCAGGGCAGGTAAGTTCCTTCCATTAAGCTGAGTCTAACTTCTAGTTAAGACCTCTAGCTAAGAACAGAGCGGCACAGGGTACATTCCACAAACCTTTTCGACCGTATGTCTCCACTGGCGTTTGCGCATACGATGAAACCCCTATGGGCAGGACTCTAACGCCGCTGTTTCTTACAGATGCCAGTTATACGGACAAGTCTTCTCCTTGTCTTCAAGGCGTTGTTCCACAGCGCCTGTCGGTTGGGGGGGCTTTCCGTGTGAAAAAAATGACAGCAACAGCAACTACAACAATAACAACAAGAAAAATTCACATTGCCGGTGTCGGACCGCTGTTCTCAGGACGTCAATGAACTTTTCGTCGGAAAACACTGCATCTACAGCTGGCACTTTTCGCGGATGGAACCGTCCAACGCGGAAAGCCCAATAAAAAACAAACCACAGCACACCGGTGGCAGTTACATGCGACGTCGCACAGCAACACAATCTACATCAGGCGCTTCGACTGAAGAGTTTCGCCAGCTGATCGTAGCTGTAGGGTGACCACACTCCAACAGGTGGACATTGTCTGTGGATACGCCAGACCCGGTTTTTAACGTTGATAAGTGAATCGCGTTTGAAACCGACCATCGACATCGACCAGATGTCGAGGAGAGGGTAGACTTGGTATATTCCGACCGAAGGCCGGTGGAACTTCACGGAAAAGCGACACTCGAAGATAGGATCTCGGCGCTGATATTAACAAAAAAAAGTCGAAAAGTCGATTGTGCTGTGCTGGTTTGCAGGCAGGGCGGGAGAGAGAAGAGGGCACAATGCGGGCCTATCAGGTTTGTGCACTCGTGTTGAATAGCTCGGGTGAAATCGTTGCGATACAAATATACGTATGGCTAGAAAGCTATGCTTAGGCAAAGCTAAGCTGTCCCGGCGGCTGGCTTGCCGATGTTTACTGATTCGCCGCTAGAAGATGCAAGTCAACACTAATATTTTACAGATATCAAGGAAAGTTGCCTTCAAGCTCTCCTTAGGGCGCCTTCCGACCCGTCGTACGAGACTTACACGTGTTTTAATAACGCTCTGTTTTTACGCTCAAGCTTTATTCCCGTACCGGATAGACTAGTGCAGGCATAGGTAGCCTTCAGGATACCCCCCCCGTCAAAGAGAAGATGCGGCGTTTTATCTGTCCACGTATTCATGGACGCATGCCGGTCGTCCGGGTGATACTTCTTTCCAGATCCGCCCGGATGTCTATTCTACGGAAGACCGATATCTTCGAAAAGTAGCGTCCGGCCCGTATCGCGCTTCCGTGGGGGTGTCAGGCCTCGTTGCGGATACTCCCTCGAGTGCAGTGGCTAGGAAGTGCTTTGCTTTGTCGGTATGCTGCTTTACTCTAGTGTAAGGTGTTAACGCGTACGTTTTGAGTGGACTTGCTCATTCAAGAACCCACGTGACGAAGCAAAGCGGCCTGTTAATGCGTTGTGCTGCATACCCGCATAGCAACGATGGTCAATGAACACAAATATCGCATGGGTGTTATTTTAGGATGATGACATCGAGTAAGCGTTAGCCATATATCGAATTTCTATCGAGTCCTTTCCCCTCGAGTGTGTAGGGACTGTCTTCTAATGGTATTGGGTTGTGAAGCGTAAGAAATAATTCAAATTCGAATGCCGATGACAGTACGGACGTCCGGATCGCCTACGAGAAATGTTCGTTTGTAAGAAAGACTCCTTCGAACGCTGCGGATCAGCTTTAGCACCAGATTTGAATTTCAGCCTGAGTGATGGAAGCGCGTCGATTCATATTAGGGGGGTTGTTGTTTTCACTCGACAATGTGTGTCGTTCTACTAAACTAAGAGCTCGAGAATTACTCGGTGACGTTGTGTGAGAGACGCATAATGTGCATTGTACTTTCCTTTGGCTATACGAAGGTGAAACTAAATTGAGTAGTTGTTAATAAGCATTTGAACCTGAATTGTTCCGTATGTACACACAGACAGAGGAAATTATTCCAAATGCAATTCGATATAGAGTATCCACCTCTATATACCTTCTATATCGTAACAAAAAATGAAGGCTGTTTCTACAAAATGATCTGTCTATATGAACCCCTGGGCATCTTTATTTCTGGAACGACCATCATATGTGAGTTATGGTAAAAAGCTGTTTCACCCTCATCTTACCCCCGCCACTAAATAAACAATAACCTATATTTAACGTGGTTTAGAGTCGTCGTAGTTTATTAATAATGCAACCAACGAAGCCAATACAAATTTATATACTCTTCCAAAAGATAACAAAAGTGGGAAATCACAATCGCTTCCGCGAACGGACTTCCATCCCCACGTTCGTTCTTCCCCCCATCACTGTAAGAGTCGTGCATCAGAAAAACTCCCGGATGTAATCGATCAAACAGCAGCTGATGTTCCCATCCTGCTGTCTCGACCTGGCCACCGTGGGAACCTCAAGCGGGGCAAAACGTACCACTGTTGACATTCCGCCAAATACCATGTCGGGGGCTAAAATTACGCTACGAGCGGGCGCCTGTATTTTTCCTAAAGAGCAGTTTTTCGAGGGTCGAATTGTTCCTAAGATGTTCTTTGATAATCTTACGCATCATGATATCTTTGCCGTGCAGGACCATGGCAAGATTTCTATGTTCCTAAACTATCTCGATGTCAGTTAGGGTCTATCTGCAGATACATCACGGACGGAAAGAAGCAATGGTGAAGTTAAACGTTGACTCGTGAGATGACAGGCATGACATTCATCGTAGCTACAGAGTTATCGAAGCGGAGCATTTTAAACCATGGCGTATCATATAAGAGGTGTCAGACAGTTTAAACTGAATCATTAGGATAAATATTGCGAGGCCATATTGGATTGCTATAGCATTAATCAAATCTTATTTAGTACGTAGCGTAGCTTAGCGTACTGACTTTAGACGATTTCGGCCAAAACCTCACGTTGTACTAACATCTATCAATAAATTGGTAAAATTTCGAACGAGAAGTACACACGCGTTCGCTGAACTACAAGCGTGATTAAGTATGCATTGATTAACTAAAGAACAAAATACAGTTTCACTAGATGAATATTGGGTGACAGACCGATATGTAACAATACGGTTTGCTTTGATGCCATATGATTGAAATGTTCTAATCGGCCCTACACGCTATCGAACCAACAAAAGTTTCATAGCTTGCAATGGAAATATTCGGGAAACTATGGCCCACGTGGGCGAATGTTTTTGTTACCATTTACTCAACGTTTTTGCGGAAAAGTCACGCCGCACGTTGTAACATAACTATAACATACACTATTTGTTTATGGCGAGATTCGTACGGCTCTCCAGTTAGGTATACAAGCAGTGTTTCAAACTGGACCCACGTGCGACTTTACTGCATGGTGGCGCTGATGCTACTCTCTTAAAATAGCGCCAGCTTCAAAATTTGAAAAATCTCTTCTAGAAGCTGCCCATTTTCACAGTACTAGCAACGAAACTGACCTAGGTAAGGGAATACAGAAGTACCGAAAGAAGGCTTTAAAGGACATTGTTTAAATAGAGCGGGGCTTAGTAAACTTCATCGCATCAAGATCTTAGAAGTCACACGACGCTTTTTTCTGCTTTGTGCTATCGGCCGTAAAACAGAAATTCAAATTAGAGATTCAATATTTGTGCTGAAAGTTTGTCTTCATTGTATTCATGAACCAATGCAATGAGTACACAAATATGCCGCTCATATTAAATCACTTAATGGTTAGCACACGAATGCGCTAGAACTCACACAAAGGTTATCCCTCTTTAAATCATGAATTCATAATGTTTTAAATATCGACATTCTGTGATGGCTCCTGTAGACAAATAAACTCCCCCCCTTCCCACGATTGCCTCAAGTTAGATAGAATCGTAGCACAGTTTATGGTCGGAAGGGCATTGGCGATGAGGGATATTAACCCAGCACCATAAAAACCGAACTTGCATATCTCACCCACGCAACAATGCAATGAAGAAGCTGATTTTCACATAAGATCCACACGTCCATATTTATCTTCTTTGTGTTATCGTCTTTATTGTTACACATTGCAAAATAAAATGTAAATCACGGGAATTTCGCATGTCGTTTACAATGGATGGTTCTGTTACTGTTAAGTGGTGTTCAATCACTTGGAAGCTATCAGCTAATCGCTAAACATTGGAGTAACCGATTTGCGAACGAGGTTGGGTTGAGTATTCAGTGAAGAACGCATCAACCGCTTCATCAAGGGATCTTCGATTTGATGGTTGCCTTTTCAGTAACCCCATTCAGCAACGGCCTTGGTACCCGTCAACAGTTCACGAACTGACAATATACACATTGCACGACTATCACTGTTTTCTCATAACCGTTCTCTGATCGGTACATAACGGAATCACCTAATTGCCAAGTTCCCGGTAAGAAAGTTACGCAAATTTAACCTTTTCATATTCAGCACGCCACTGTGCTTCTGCTTCGAAATCGTAGCTAATCAGACGCACTTTCGACCTTCGGCTTTGAACAACAAAGAAATCCTCAGGCCAAGAAACGTTTAGTTTAGTGACACCTTTATGAGAAACTGGTAGCATTTTCCAGCAAAGATCTGCGGCTCCTAATGTGACTAAGGTTGGCGCCCATTTAGCATAGGGTTATACTTTGTTGACCGTTCACTGGAAGCGCCTCGTTCTCGAACTCGTTCTACGCCTCTTTCGCACTTTCTGGCTCTGTTCGTTTTTGACGATTGTTCGTGCTTCACGATGTGCCGGTGAGTTCCGGCATCTGCATAGAGAAGACGACGTACGAAGCGATAATGCCGAGTGAGGTGATAAATGTACCGCGGTCCATTTTGTAGAACTTACCGGCTGTAACGCAAACGTCGGAGACTCCCATCTGGCTCTGCATTAGCTCGAGCTGATCCTCGAACTGTTCGTTGTTGTTTCGCAGGGCAAACTGCAACACAGAACATAGTTGGCTAGGAATTCGTTGGGGAGGTGAGGGACAAAACGACACATGTGGGTCAAGCCCCGTGGAAGTCTTACCGAGGGGAATTGCATAGTTTCCGTTGGCAACGCCTTTAACAAAAGCAGATTTGTTTCTTGGACCATCGGATATAATTCAAAGTATCACGGCGCTTGGGTGACCGCGATAGCGCGCTTCTCGTTGAGCTATTCACGACTAAACATGGGTATCGACTCTTTCGAAAATTCCGAATGGTAAAATGGTGTAAACCTGTGCATCGGGTGTAAACATCACGCAGTTCGTTCTCGTGGGCGGATCTGGACTGTTCGTTCAAAGCATTTCTCATAAACTTTTATGATAATTTCTCCTTTATGCCATATCTCGATTCGTTTTTCCTCGTCAACTTATTTACGAAGTACATGAAGTACATGTATATGGCTAAGCTATTGAATAGAAACTATCTTCACGAAACCTGTGTCAGACTGCCGGCGGTCTTGTCGGTGCCTCTCCAAAGCTCACATTTCGCCACCGTCTCTGTGTAAATTCTGTAAAATTTGCCCTAAACGAAATTCTGACTGCGATTGCTCCACGATCGGACCTCAGCTAGGCGACTGCTTACTAGAACGACCCTTTACGAATACGTGACTGTCACGTTCACGATCAACAATTGTCCGTACAGTTTTTGCGGACGTTCTACCTGATTGGTGGTGAGCAATGACTCCGTCGGACTTTGGCAGAGAAAGGCGGCGCTGAAGAGAAGAACGAGTAAAAGCGATGTCGCGAACAGGGCGTTCACGGCCCAACTGCACAGAGCGAATGTCGTTTTGTGGTCACTGGCAGACAGCTGCAAACCGACACGAGGATGCAGCGTGAATAAATAGAGTGAAAAAAAAACTACCAAGACGCATTTTGACCTGAACGCTCTCTTTGACTTTTAACGAAAGCTCGAACGTCGCATAACAGAAGTTTCGTTTCGAAGTCATTAACAAGGCGGACATATGCACAGTGGCAGTAAATTTCCACGAGTGTTCCCGCAGCTGTTTGCGCGCGCGTCGTCAATCGTCTACGATCGGGCGAGCACTCACCTCGAGGAAATCATCGACTTCGATGCAAAGCTGAAGCGTGACTAAGGTGTGGAGCGCGAAAACCATGGTCGAGAAGATGTCGTCAATTCTCTCGACCAACAAACAAAGATCTGAAAAGGCCGCGCGCTTAGTCCACCATGAAAATAGAGATCGTGTCGTGCTCTTAGCATGAACACGCGTGGGGTTGTTTCCAAGGGTCGGTCTGAGTGAGTTAATCGGGATTCGGCAAATCCGAGTCGATGTTACCCTGAGCTACCTCGTAACTTTATCATATTTAATACGTTTTTCACAGGCTACCCATAATAGCCTGTCCACATTGTCATTGTTTTGAGGCTGGTTGCCGTGTTGCTAAATTAAAGCTATGGTCAAATGAACTCAAATTGATTTAACTTCTAAACATGCGGGGGTACACTGTTTCAGCTGTTTGAGGGCCATAATGGCAGTGTGCTATCACAAAACGCAGAGGAAATCAGATTCATAATCCGGTAATGAATTGCACAAACATAAACCTAACTCTAGCTACATATATATATATATATATATATCGCTCAGAAATCCTTACTGACCCACGTGAGTCAGGCGCAAGTTCATCAGCTGAACGACCTCTTTCACGTCGCCCTCCTTGAGCATTTCATCCAGTAAGTGACTGTACCGGCTGAATTTGTTGATCGACAGCTGAAAACAAACGAAATCGATTAGCGTTACGCAAAGGACGACATATCCTGCGAGGTCATGGTTTATGTGTATCAGAACATGCAATGCTCCCCGTTGAAACTCTTGAATGTCTAGTTAGAAGTGAGCGTTCAGCTAGCAAAAGAAGAGTGGGTTGGGGAACAGCGTGAAGGACGCAGGAAGATAGCCAAGAAGCTCACATGTGATAGTATATGCATAAGGCGGCTAACAAATCAGACTGCTCAGGCAAGGATCTGGTAAATGAACAGGTTACAATACGTCAAGAGCCGTAGTTGTCAATGGGTGCTTCGGAATCGCGGAATTCGTCAGTGAGCGATGCCGTCAACGGAAAGCCATGTAAGGCTTTTCACCAGGACAGCTATATTTAAAACCACGGAAAGCACTTTTCCATTAAATGCACCGCGAGAGTTCCCCACTACAGAAGTGCATACAACTAAGACAAAATACAGCGAAAGCCCGATTGATTACCCCATTGCGTACGTGTACAGAAGTGCACAAAAGGCCAGGAGAGGATAACAGGTCTCGGTGTGGTGCTGATGCAATCTTCTATTTTTGCCGCATGCCTCACAAGAACTGGTCAACGTGATACAACAATACAGATGAAGCTGAAGAACAGGACAACACTGGATATCGTCCCTGATATGAGGACTCGGTTGATGAAAAACATTAAAATCGCCAGGATATGCACAATGGGCGTTGCAGATTCGGGCAGCTCTTCAGGCTTGAGTAGCAGGTCCTGAGCGATGAAGTCGTCGCGCCTGTGGTGAAGACGATTGTGTTGTTGCTTAGCGATTTTAACAAATAAGACCTCTGACAACCCTGGCCAAATATGCCGTTCCGAACGACAAGTCTTGAAGAAAAACGTTTAAGGTTCGCATTTTCGAAAAAATGTCAGATTTCCGCATAGATTAAATTAGACTGTCACTAACCTCTCATATAGATACGACTCACGTTTAAAGGCGCAAACAATATCATACGGAACGAAAACAGCAGATGGTTTTGCAATATCGTTAGTGACAAGAAAACTCGTCAAGCGGCAATGTGGAGGCGGGACGCACCTGTCTTCGAGTATGAACGCAGCGTAATCGGTCGACACGCGCATGATTTCGAAAGCCCAGATCATCAGAACGGAGAACTGGGAAATCTTCAGTAGCCGCGCACCGCTCAGGGCTGCAAAAGAAGGATTCGTTCTCGAAAGTCGATTCGACAAAGTACTACCTAGACTCCAGTTATGCTGTACTGCATCCCAAACGCCTTTTTGGAGAACTTAGCATATGAGAGCTTGCCTTTTGGCGTTAACTGACAAAGTAGACGTGGTTCGAAATAATAATAATAATAATAATAATAATAATAATAATAATAATAATAATAATAATAATAATTTCTTGATGTTATGGTCGCATTCACCGTCGTGTTGAAGTCCATCCATCGTCTCGAGGAGTTCGATGATTGCCTTCCGATGTTGTGAACACTTCCAGTGAAACACGATGCAACCAAAAGCCTTAAAGAGGTCCATAGCGCGTTTTATCGTTTTGCCTTTGCCGATATTGAAGGTTAGGATGAGGCTGCATCTGGCCAGCCATATTATCAAAATGGCCTGTAGTAGGAGCCGATACAAGGAGCGCCCGTTGATGCGTCTGAAAGCAAAGCGGGGTTCAAAGCAACAGGAGTTGGTGATGACCACCGGTACGCGGCGTGACGAGCTACGGGGAAAAAGGGGGTGCAAACGTTTTCATAAACAAGTGTTTTGCCAGCTGTCTTCGTAAATTTTTTCGAGAAGTGGTTTTGGCTCCGCGCAAGCGTGTGCAATAGGGAGGTGCGAAAACATGAAAGAAATAGCTCAGAACCACTTACACGTTCATGTCGAATGGGCCGATTCCGAGGAGTTTCAGGCTACTAAACACAAACTTTAGAATCCACCGCGAGCGTATCTCTTCCTTGGCAAATACCATTGCCAACTGCGTTTCGTCCGGCGTCGATTGACGAAGAAAAGAGTTCTTCAACAGATTACCATCTAGCGATTATCGCCGTTGACGATTTCGGAGAACGGAGTGACGAAGCGTCAGCCGGACGTCTAGGCTGTGAATGTGAGGGAGTTGACCTTCACTGGCGGCCAAGTTTGAATTAATCGTATTGGGTAGAAATCGAAAGGGCCACTCTGTGGCCCCTTTAGGCCACTAATCGATGCGGTTCGCTGGGGTGTGGAAGACATACGGATGCAAAATGTTCTAGCCAAACGGCTCTCTGTGACGTCCGTCTAGGAGGGACCGTAAGCCCACGGGGTTGAGCCGCCCTAACCTTGAATTTGTGGCTAACCCCAGATGGAGTTGCTGTAGGGATGCTGGTTGGGAATTGACAGAGGTTCCAAGTGGGATTCAACTAGTCGATCAGGTGCTTTTTTAGAAACTAAATCTATAACATGCTTTCTTGAGTTTGTCAACGTTTTGAATCTACATTGCGAACAATAACTAATTGGGAAGTGAGATTAAAATAATACGATTTAAAGGTAGCCCACACATGTTGACAAGGAACATTTTAAGAAAAAACTTGAAAATGTTGACAGAAAAATTTCTCAGTTTACCAATTGTTACCAATAAATGGTTCTCTTTGGTTGTTTAGGCTTATAGATAAGCCTATAGATAAGACATAGATGTCTGTCTCCTAACGGAAGTGGACAGCGAAAATATTTGATTTTACAGAACCACGTACGAAACACTGGACGATGCTACGGTCAGAACCTGACGGACAACTGATCATCAAGGGACTTCAGCAAGATTTTTAAACTTTTTTTTAATAAGCTCTTCGTTTGACGCTAAGAAACTGTTTTACGTAATCCCTCAAGTTTCTGCATTCATTAATTCTGAGGATTATTGACGGAACTGTAACTTTACAGTGTTTAAGGTCTCGTGAGAAAAATGCGATCATCAGCTATGCAAAAATTAAGTGAAAAATGGATCCACCAAGGCTAAAATATTCTACCATTTTTTTCTATAAAATTTTACTGTATCTTATAAAAAAAAAAACTACACAATTTTGACGACATTTTGCCATCCTGACCTCTAACTTGGCCAATGTGGCTATTGTCATTACACATAACGTATCCCACAGATAGAGTTAATTCTTGAACGTCTTCCCGATTCAACTCTTTGCGTACACAGACGTGTGTGCACATCGCGTTCGTTAGCATAATATCGTCGAAATGTTGTCAATGTTTCGTGAACATCACTGCATGTCCAGCCGAGGCTCATCTGGCGGACATTCATAGACGTTACCAGTACAGGTTTATAGACGCCAATGGCTGTCTGACACGTTTGACGCGACCTCCTGTTCGTTTCGGTCGCCCTCGCAGACAGCTGCAGGTCGAGGGCCGCTTTGTGGCCGTTCACCGAATAATCCTAGTTTCTTTGGGGTTACGAAAGTACGTATCTACTCTATCAGAGTCTAGAATTTGAGGTGTGAACATGCGTAGGCCGAATTACACATACCCGCGAGTCTTGCAAGGCTCCAGTCTAGCAACGGTTGCTAAAGGTGAAGTTGTCTAGCAAAGTTCTACGGTGTTCCTCAGCCAGAAAAAGGGGACAGACCTCTTTCGCTGCATGCGACGGGGTTTGGTAACGGACACGGTGTATATTTATCCAGACAGTAAGAGATGCTTTAGAATCGAGCAGGTTTCTCGTTGTAGCCGTGCCACGCTCGTCACACAGTACTGCTTTCATTTGCGCTTTATAATAGAGTGAATTCATAGCCTGTGAAATGAGTGACTGTTCGTTCTCAGGACCACAAGCCGACATTGTAGATGACGTTTCAACCCCGTCTCTCACGACACACATGTGTGACAGACTGCCGTCGCTTAGGTTTGGGACAAAAAAATGGGCTTGAAGACGTTATTTTAAAAACTCAGCAGTTTTTTTTAAAAGGTTTTTCTCCCCCTCTATTTTTTCCAGGAAGGCCGGTTAAGAGAAATTAACATCATGCCTAAAACAAAACGAAAGCTGGAGTCGCCCGAGCAGTCGCGTGTGAAAAGCCAGCGGCTCGATAAAAAGAAGATTGCGGCTCAATACATCGGCCCAGCTAACAAAAAGTGAGTGTTATTAGAATGCAATGTTACACGTAGCTCGTTTTATTTGCATCCAAAATGAAACCAGTCTTAGATGGCGATCTCATACAAAGACGATGCATGCTTTCCACTGCCGTAATCGTTCGACATCGATACGGCATAAGGCAAGCTTTTTTGGCTTGCCTTATGGCTTGAGTGGCAGATGAAAACGAAAAGAACATAGAAGAACACAAAAATAATTATGAAACGTTTCATTTCAATGAAATTTTTCTGCACGATAGTCAGAAAATAGTTGGCGCGGTAATGACCCTCTTGCTAGTTTTAAGTTAACCAGACAACCAAACACATGTTAATTCGTGAGGTTCTCTGGCGAGTGCAATTGTCCTCAGGGTGGGTCGAAACACGGCAAAGCATTGACCGTCCTATGTGGCTGGGATCATTAAAAGCAACTCGTTTTGACATATATTTAAAACTCCATTGGTGAATATTGGTCCATTAACATCCTCTGGCTATCCACTAGTGGCCTTCCGTTTCACAGGTGGCGCATTTCTGCCCTATTACTTAGCAAATCAGGTAAGGAGAGTAGAAAAGAAATGATGAACGCATCTCACAAAATCGTTGTTTCGAATGACCGGTAGGATCGAGGCGGACGCCTACATCAAAGAGTTTTGCGACAAGTTCCAGCGGCCCGAAGACGGCATCGAATGGCTGCTCTCGAACGCGAATATGAGCGTCAGTGAGTTTTTCGCCACGAAATGGGAGAAGTCCCCCTTGGCGATGCACTCAACGGAAAACACCGCTGGCCGGCTAGAGGCGGTATTTAGCGCGGCCTTTCTCAAAAAGGTTAGACCTTGTAGATAGTACCTAGCCTTCCGCGATACCCCGCACACGTCACGGGCGGGGAAAGGAAATTGTTTCAGAATTGATAGTTATATAGCATACTGACTGCAGTGCCTGTACATGACACAGTTGCTAATCACGCGGCTCAATTCTAACTCTTTCTCTAATAATTTCTGTAAATCTTTCATTCTCGTTTGTCTTTCACATACGCGTCCTTTTTCTGCTCATTGGTCCCGGGCCATCTCGCAGCTACTCGACACCCACAAAAAGCAGCAGTTCACCAAGGGCTTCACGTACCGGATCGACTTCCAGGCTGCGAAGTTCGTTGACGGCGAGTACATCGAGATAGATAAGAAAGCCACCAATTGTCTCGCCGATGGCAAAAGCCCAGTCGACTTTGACCAACTCGAGGGGTTTCTCAAGGACGGCTACACGATACAAATGCCTGAACCACAGCGCTTCCAGCCGGCCTTGCACGCGCTCATGGAGCCGCTCGAGTCGTACTTCGGCGCCCTCGTCACGGCCAACGCGTACCTGGCACCACCTGGCGGGCAGATGCGGCCCCCGCGATTCGACAATGAGGACTACTTTGTCTTGCAGACGGAGGGCGCTCAAACGTGGAAGCTCTACCAGGCAACGGTCGAGTTGGCGACGCAGTTCTCCGACACACTCAGCGTGAACGAGATCGGAAAGCCGAAAAAAACAGAAACGTTAAATCCTGGCGATGTCCTCTACATGCCGCGTGGAACCATCTTTCAGACGGCGGCCGGACCCAGCGCGACGAGCGCATACGTCATTCTCTCTACGTACTGTGAACATCACGTCGGCAGGTTTGTACGGCAGGCGGTTGGCCGATTGCTCCACCATGTAGACCAGAGGAGCCGAGTACTGCATCGCCCCCTCCCGTTAGGCCTTATGCCGCGCCTGTGCAGGCCAAGTCTGAACGAGGCCTATGCCGATACGCTCGTCAGTCTTGCTGAGGCGATTCGCAAAACAAGTACGTCCAGCCAGTGGGAGAATCAGCTGGCGATGGACAGCTTTGTGGACCCGTTCATGACCTGCCGCTTACCGCCGTTCCGGCGCCAGCTTTACCGCGACGATGTGACCATAACGAATAGGTCGAGGATCCAGCTGCACAACAAACGGCATGTCGCGTACTATCTACGAGAGACCGAGGTCGATTACGCCGATGAAGAAGCTGGAGAGACGCCGTTGTTGTACAAGAGGTCACCAAAGTGGCGCAAAGCGTCGGCAAGCGAGGTCACTTCGTCGCGCGACGAGGACGAAAACCAACGACTCGCCGAAAAGAACAGAAGCGTCGCCCGAGCCGACAGAGACCTATCACCGAAGTTCACGCCGGACGAAACTGGTCTACGGCTAGCTGTATTCTGTTCGGTGTACAACGACGCAAGGTTACACCGGGATTATATCACGGCTGGCGTGAACGACAACATGGCGACTTTTCACAGCGGCTATATAACGGTGCTTGATCAGCTCATGGCAGCCAATGAGCCGCTCCTCGTTGCGGACCTGGCCAAAAGTCTTGATCGAAATCTCAATCTGACTAAGTTTCTGAAGACGTTGTCGAACATGGGCGCGTTGGACGTAATCAAAGCGTCGAGCGTGCCGTTAGACTAACACTGGCTAGTTCGCTTCGAAGCACGTTCATACAGGGTCTGGCGCGTCGGATCACCCTCAAGACGCCCTGCCGCCAACGAAAAGATAGACCGTTTTAACATAACAGCCGTAGATGGCTACGTCACTTAACCATGTAGATACGACACATATATAGTCTCACTATTATGACGCCGCATGGTATTGTCAAATTGTTTGACCGCGTTTTACCCCGTTGTATTTTACAAGTTCTAATAATCATTCGAAGCATTGTACATTCCGTCTCGTTCAGGGATTGGTTTGGCATGCATTCGAAGCCAGTTTGTACGCATCATTGGTGATGCTTTGTACATACGCATTGCGTACATACGTACTGCGTATTTATCCCATTCGAGCGATAGCTGTCCGGGCCGGTCTAGCAGATAGAATACACTGCTAAAATATTGTCAAAAAAAAGGCATCGCTCATTATTTCATTCAATGCACAGGGACAGGTAAAGCCATGGAACAGCTCTGATTTTGAATTTGCTCGATAAGTCTGACAGGTACGGGAGGCTGGTCAAATTGTACGTGAACCCGTAGTTTCGGCGTTGACAGGCTCGCGTCTAACTGAGTCCTTTCGGATCCTGCAACTGCTCAGCAACTGGGCATTTTTTTCTCGAGCTCATCGTTACCTCATATTCGCACCTCGTGACTGTTAAACCTCGCCAACAACACAGTGCCGTCAATGGCCTGTGTAAGCGGGATAAAAGAGAAGAACCATACGACATTCGTGACAAGTCGTACGAAACCGGTTCAACTGAGTATTATTTTGATAGGCTCGGTAGATGCGAAAAAATAAAACAAATATAGCAAATAAATGATTTGCACACATACGCCCCTGCTGACTGCCGTGCTCTTCTTTTAATATATATATATATATATATATACTCTTCGTAAATGTCCGTAGAGCTGCGAAACGGCAGTACTTCTTACCAATGCAGTGAAAGACGAACGTGAAATTGTTATTTACACTACTCATCATGTGCTGAAAGAGTACATCTTAAGCTAAACCCTGTTCCTAGAAGGAAGCGCCCCTATGCAGTTGATAACATAATGCAAACGTGATAAGGGAACAGGGGACTTCTTAACAGCATCGCGAAACGAAAAAAGAATGAACCAACCTGCTGATAGCTGAGGTTCGTTAAGACGAAGCCCCAACTGCTGAAATCAGGTGTATTCAAAGTGCCAACACAATAAGGGCCGAACAAGCCTTCGAGGCCAGCTACGATCTGAACTCAGATTGCCGAGGCGTCTTTGACAAACCGAATGCGATAGTTGAGCCGAATTGTTCGTAGCCAAAGTGAAATAACGTTTAGATGACATTCACGAAAGGTCCTAAAAACTTTAAATCTTTCCATTATCGCATTGTTTGTCGTCCGCGTCCCAGATGAGAGGCAGACCTATTTAGAGTAGTAGCGGGACAAGGTAAAATAAATATGAAGAATCTCGTTTGACAAAATTTGTTCGCGCGATGGCCAGAACACGGGTGAGTTGAAGGCAACCCGTAACAAGGCGTAACAAAATCTGGCTGATGTTATCCTGTGACCACTTGTCAGAGTGGAGAGTGGAGAGTTGTTGCTTTTTCATGCATGCAGTACGAAACTTCTCAGCGATAGCTAGCAGGTAAGCGATGAAACACAAATATAGGTCTGCTATTATAGAATCGTGTAAAATCGTCGCAAAGATAAAAACGAATTATTCGAATTTAGGTCGCTTGGCATTTGATCTGTATGCGGCTTTGGCGCAACTGTCTAGTACCTAAAGTTGACTGAATATTGTTTGTTGTGCGAGAAAGCTATATGAATACTCCATCTAATTGTAATTTCGAATCTGAAAAAATTACATAGCTGTTAATCAGGCGGCATTATTTTTCGCCACCTGTATCAGTTTATCATTTGTCTGGCATGTATACGGCGGCACAATTATGGTAAGCTAATTAGTACATCGACCTACTTTAATTTAAAAGATTGTTTAACTTCTCTTTGTAGATGTTTTGGTAGCGTGCGGGGCACTTCCTCAATTTGAAATTCGCGGGAAGGAATTCACTGACAGGCGTCGTCTGCTATCTATAAATATGCGCAAACTCGTTGATCGTCTCAGATACGTTTGTTTGCGATATACGGCAATCTGGCTAAGTACTTAGTGGTATTAAATAAACTGTATATCGTTGTAGTTAATTTCTGCCAGTGTTCAACAGGTAAGTTCAATGTTGGACGCAATTTTATGGCCTTATATTGGCAAATGTTGAGGCTGATGGCGTTCGTCCGTAAGAAAAAGATTTTGCGTTGATAATATGAGTGGATAACTGGCAATGTTATATATAACACTAGCGACACTCACTTTTGGGTTCGGTTTGACGTTCAGTTTCCGCTCTTTGCGATGACAGTCATATATTTGAAGTTCAGTGAAGCGACATTGGAGACTCTTTAAAGCAACCAAATATCGATCTGCTTGCAGAAGAAACGGCAGGGCTCGCGTAACATATATTTTTAACAAATATACTTACAAATACATTCTTCTACAGAAGTCCACACGCATGCGGATATATTTTGCCGGGCGGTAGCTTTTAGGGTACTACAAGTATGCGAAATTTCCGTGCATCGTTGTGTGATAGTTTTTTACGGAACACCGTTGAATATTTAAGCGTCGCGAATTTGATTCATTGACTTAGACGATATACACTTAGTTAACCTACTTAGATCATTTCTTCAATGGACAGACAGCTAATCAACCTACATAGCTAAATCCGGTATATCTGCTAATGTTGATGCCCTTCATGATTTGCCTGCAGTATGGACCCACAAGATATCGCAAAGCTGAAAGCACTCGTCGAGCTTCTAAAAGCAAAGCCGGAAACACTGAATGTCCCTGACTTGGCTTTTTTTAAGGTAAGCTTAACAGTGTGTACGTAATTTTGCATTTACTACGGTGAATTAGTCGAAATCAAAAGGTTTTCCGCTAGGGGCTGTCACTTCGAACGGGTAATTTTCCGAAGATGGTGATTTTTCCGCATACTTAGTGTTAGTACGTCAGCGGTTTTCGGTCGGCTCAGCCGGCTAATTTACAGTTCCGTTAATTCGCGTTGTCGTTACTCTTTTTTGCAGAGCTATTTAGAGTCGTTAGGAGCAAGGGTACCTAAACAGACTTCCGGGGCGGATGCGCAGGCTGACACCCGCAAACCTGAAGAAACGAAGGCGGATGGCCCAACTGTCGAAGAGGAGTCGGAGGAGAGCGATGTTGGTAAGTCGCGCTGTCTCAACCGTTAGCATCATAACGAGAATATATGTAACAGGCGTTTGCTGAGGTCTACGAAACATTTAATGTGCTGTCGTCACACCGATTGCCATTCGGGCACTTGACCGTCGAAAATGAGTGGACTTCAAGACAACACAAGATTTTCAAATTTTGTCTTGAAGTCCACTCGAGTTCAAAAACAACACGTTTGTAGAGAATGGGGTGCCACAAGGCTTTAAGCTATAATTCTTAATCTATTATAAGTCATTTGTTTAGCCGACGAGGTAGTTGTGTTTGATAGTTTAGACTGACGAATTAATTTTCAATAAACCCGTGTACTAAGCGCCTTAAATGATGTCGCTTGCCGTAAATTCTTGGGGGCTAACAATGTATTTCGGACGGTTTAGAGCTGGATGAGGTAGGTGTGATTTCGGAGGATGAGGATCTAGAACTCGAAATGGGTGAGGCCGAGAAGGAAGTCACCGAAGCCGATGCGGAGAAGCTCTCTGAGGTAATTGTCGTTTGATTTTTCTATCAATCCCTTTTTTTCTTGTCATTTGCGTTCGTCCGATGCTGTCAATATTTCTTGCTTAGCTAGCCATTAGTATCTGATTTACTGAATTAAATTTTATCGTTCATATTTAACCCTAGAAAGGACAGTATGAATTAGCTGCTATGGTGCTAAGTCATTGTTAATTGTCATTATCAACTAGGTGATGACACACATGGCTGCACCGAATATTCTCTGAATTAGTTGTTTCGCAACCCATGAGCTATCACCTGTGACAATAAATTCTTCATTCTGAGGGGTAGCCAGTCTTTTGTTT
Source organism: Tropilaelaps mercedesae (assembly GCA_002081605.1). Classification (NCBI taxonomy): domain Eukaryota; kingdom Metazoa; phylum Arthropoda; class Arachnida; order Mesostigmata; family Laelapidae; genus Tropilaelaps; species Tropilaelaps mercedesae. The sequence goes on along the minus strand of MNPL01000611.1, from coordinate 16,370 downwards.
TGCTCATATAAAAATGTCATTTGTTAAGAACAGATCGAAAGTCCATGGGACACAGATAGCAAAGCAATGCACCTTTTTGATGTTTTTCTATGGCCGTCTTCATCAGATCCGAGGACAGGCTTCTGAGGCGTCAAATGAAGGCAATCTCGACGAAGCTCTAAAGTTGTGGACAGAGGCGATCAAGCTCAACCCGAAGGGTTCAGCTCTCTTCGCTAAAAGAGCTCAGTAAGTGTTTGTCACTCTGGCTAGAAACAGTCGTGAAATATATTTGCCGTTCTAGCGGGTGTTACAATGATATCGACAGTCAGATATCGACATTTTGGTGGCAGAATGCCAAATTCTCGCCAGGACCTTATATTAACGCAATGTATTAATAGCATAGTCAGTTTCGGTTCGATTCGAATGGTACGGTGACATCTGATACTTCTAATGGAAGTATATCAAAATCGTGTAACTTGAACCGTGCTGGTTTCCTTTGATTTTTGTGGAAAGCCACGCATCTAATAAGATGACGTGATGATGTGATTCTCGTTATATAACAACAATATTGTGGTAATAAACAAGATGCTGGTACTATATACGGGTATAATATCAGTGAAGGACATTAAGCAACAATTATGCGAGACACAATAATCGTTTCATTCAGTACTTTGCATCTTTTATGGACGCTTTTATTTTTGCAGGGTTTTGTTAAACATGAACAAGCCGAAGAACGCAATCAAGGATGCCTCGAGGGCTATCGAGCTGAATCCAGATCAGCCCTTGGCCTTCAGAGTTCGCGGCCGCTCCCATGGGTTACTAGGTGAGCCTACATACGATATCATGGTCATGCATCCTTTCGCCCTCGACACATACCGTTTAAATCCTTATCCCCAATTGTGAGTTGTAATTATGTTAATAATTCTAATAATCATGTTACCCTTGATCAGGGGAACAGAATCTTAGCATTGTCCCGCGGCTGCGTCTAATCCTTGACTGTGCTTAGACTAAGAATCCGCGTCCTTCGCTGCTGGGCGTCTGTCCATTGCAGGTCATTGGGAAGAAGCAGCGAGCGATTTAAATATATCATTGAAGATCGACTACTCAGAGGAGGCTAATGAGTGGTTGAAGGAAGTCGCTGGTAATGTAAGTATCTGGCTGTCTTTTTTGCTCCATATTTTGAGATTTTCGATAGCCATTACTGCTATGATGGTGGCATCTTTTTGGGTCGAACTCAGAATAACTCTTCATTGGTCGTTTGTCTATTACGTTCCGTTTCCGCTATTTTCTCGCGCGTTCGTAATAGGCGAAAAAGCTGCGTGATCACAAGCGCAAGATAGAACGAAAACGCGCCGACCGGGAAGTTCGAGATAGGCAGGAACGCGTGCGGAGAGCCCAAGAAGAGCGCAAGAAGACCGAGACCCCGTCTGCCGGAACAATACCGGGCGCCGCAGCGCAAAATTTATTCGGCATGGCCGGAAACATGCCAAGAGACATGGAGGCTCGACTCGCCGCCGCTCTGCAGGACCCCGAAATCGTATCGGCGTTCCAGGATGCGGAGATAGCCGCTGCATTCGAGGACATTTCGGCCAATTCGGCTAACTTAGTGAAGTACCAGCGCAATCCGAAAGTCATGGCGGTCCTCGCCATGGTGGTGTCGAAGATGGGCATAACGATGTAGGCCGTATGGGGGCCGCAATGGTAGGTGATAACAGAAGTGGAACGAATAAAATGTTTGGTTAAATGTCGCATCGGACCAACAAAATGGTCCAGTTCCTTTCTGGAACTGGACAAGCACGGCGTCTTCTGCTCTGACTACATAGCGGCCAATACGTTACACTGGAGCGACGGAAAACGGATGCATAAGACTGGATAGAAGAAAGGGTTTGCTAAATGAATTTGAAAACTCCGCTAATAAACTATCGTCTCTTTTGATCCGTTCAAATTTAGTGCGTGTTTATAGTCGAGAAAATGCTGTTTTGTGGAACTTAGTATGGCAACGAGAGGCTGGGAGATTATTCGCTGAGTACACCCAAAAAGGCAACAACTAGTGCGAGCGTTGTTTTTTTAACAACCCTACACTGAGGAAACGCCTACTTTACACTTGCGCCACTTTATTAAGATATTAATACATGTGCTTTTCGTTCTTATGTATGTACCTGTCAGAGATGTGAAAAGTGAGATGCGTATAAAAAATATATCCTACGCAGAACACATTTCTGGTAAAATTCTAGGTCTAGACTTTGCCCTTAATTCGTATTAAACAATATTCTGATTTTTACTAAAACCTAGGAGGTCGTAGACGGCGAGGCGTTTTGATTCACGTCGACATTTCGTGTGTAGAGAATCAATGGGGCAATAACGTACCCGCTCCTTCGGGTTCCGAAACTTTCAGCGACGATTTTCGTCTGTGGTTTTCGACGTTCCTAGCCAGGAAACTATCATAAAAAGTAATTTCATTTATGTGGTACCTCAATGACGATTACGTAGAAAATTGGATGTATGTTTAAAATACCCTTGCGTTCTTCTAGCACCTATGTGGTACGCAACGGCACCCTTGTGGTACGTTGTAGCCATTTTGACATAAAACTGAACAACTATATCTGTGGTAATAAACAACTATGGTTTTGCTAAAGAGAAATAGACATACCTTAACAAGCTCGGCCAGAGTATTGAAGATCATTCCACTGACACCCATCTTTTTTGCCTGTCAAAGTAGGCACACATTCTTCGCAGGGTATGCGTGCATGACGTGATCGCCCCTAGTAATCCTATATGGTTGGGCTTTTTCAAAGTACCATCAATCAAAGTACAATCAACTCCATCATGGTTGCACTTCCTTGCATCCCGCAGAGACAAACGTAATCGTCTAATGTTGTTAACGGCAGTTAATCGGAACTGTGTAACGTGTACATAATCCACATAGTTCCCCTTAGTCTTTAAACGAGAGAAATGTGTGATACAAAAATATGAATATGATAATCGTATGACATGTTGTACACTCTCCGCTAATAAATGATATGAGTTCTGTATCACCATTTTCATTGGTGCCAACTTCTATCCAATACGGAGCTGAACGAGTTTACCGTTTGTCGATAAAATGATGTTTTCCTATGTCATAGGTGCTTCAAGGTGTTCGACTACAATTTCATACCAATATACCATATAGCAGCACGTAATTTGTTCCAAATGCAATAAAATGAAGCGGCGAATTTCGCTTTCATAGCCGCAGCTCTTCGGTAAGTTTGAAATCTCACGTTCGCACGCATGACTGCTCTTTTGCTCCGATCAGGCGGAAGACATACTTAAAAAGACAACGTTCTAGGCCGCGAGCCGAGCCGATTCTAACATAGGAGATCGTCGTTCATTCGAAATTTCACCTATACAGGGCTCGTTTCAATACGTTCTCCGCCTCCAAATCATTCACTCTTCTCTTGCCATGAGAGCAGCTTCCTGCGAGAGCGTCGAATATTTGCTTGCGATGGTTCTCCGGGGATGACACGCTTACCTAGCGCATTCGCTGAAGGGAATAACGGTGACTAGAAGGTAGGTGCCTGATACGGGGACCAGGAACTTTACAGAGGCTCTTTTAAAGGAATGAGTCGGAGATGACGTTTTGGCAGTGCTCTGAAAACGGAACAGACCCCAACGGTCTTGAACTGGCTTTGGAAGTGGCGTCTGCGATGGTGACTGGGTGGCATTTTTTCTTACATTTTGCCTGTGCAGTGGTACTTGTCACATGCTTACGGGACTGAAGAATCAATGAATTTATGGAATTCCAACGGTTGTCCATGCTGATGTGCCATCCCGGCCGTTAAGGTGGTCCATTGAAGACAATGTTCATCGTTATTGCTTAGGAGGTGGCTGCAACCCTTTTGAAGCCTTCACACATCCACCTTTAATCGAACACCAAAATATTTTCGGAGGGTAAATACGTTCCCTTGCGTCGGTCTCATAGAGTGGCGAAGTGTCGCTGTTTAATTAGAATGGACTAACATATAATTCCCTTGATTGGCGAATCTGCTAGAAGAGGCAGTCGATGCACGGGCGTAGAAACTTGCTGCAAGAGTGCAAGAGGAAAACGACCATACTGCACCGCAGGATAAAACAGCCTAGCCCTTGGTAAAGCTTTCTTCCAGAGCTACGTTTTTATACGGACATAGTTGAAGACCTGGAACACACGATGATCTGTCATCAAGACTTCTCTCAAGCGTTGCCAGTTCTCGCGCCCCTATTCAGTGCCCCGCTGACTTTAGCAGTTGGAGCGAGATGTTGCTCGTCTCTTCGAATGGCTGCAGTGGTTGATATTAATCATCTGGCCGTATTACTGGACTATTACTAACCGTTGCGATAATTAGTTGATATCTAGACCATACGAAAGTTTTAATCTTTGCAATAGCTATTATTACTATCCGCTCCCCTCAGCACCGTCACAGGATCGCGAACCTGTCACGGTTCACTTCGATAGCCCCAACGTCCCTAGATGCCGGGGAATATCTCGCATCTCATATTATTTTATTGTTCTTTTCGCATCGGTAGAGGAGCTTCACCTCGGGGTAAGAAAACTGGACAGAACTGATCTGTATGTGCCTTATATCGCTGAAGAGCCCGCTTCAACGAAGAGTTGCATCTTACTCTTGTAGCTACACTGATGTGGCTCCTCCGGACGAACCAGATTATCCATCTGCCGTTGAAATGCACTCGGAGAACTGGCAAGACGTTTTAGACGCCTTTTTCGGGAAGTTTTGTTTGTCCGTAATGTAGAACGATGTAGTCAATTTCTTCATTCAAAATAGAAAATTTGGTGACTCGAAAATACCCTTGGTGCAGCCTAAAGTAGGTACCTAATACCAGGCCCATGAGGTGCCTTTGAATGGCGGTAGATCGCGTTCCAGCAAGATTGCGAAGTGAATGCTGTTCACCCCATGGTGTTCCTGTACGCTTGTGGCTCTACCAAGGTTGAAGAAGCGGGCCGTTAGCATATCACTGCGCCTCGAAAGTGCGAAAATTGAATTTTAATGCTAATCGGCAGGTTGACTGTTATCTTAATAGGCGAATAAGCTACTGTTTTTTTTCAAAACAAAAATTCATTTTATTCCAGTGGCATGCATGTGCCTGCGTCGTAACTCGAGATGAACCGGCGACGGCATTTGAATTGTAGTTCAAATCGCTAACGTAAGTCGCTTGACCAGCGCATGGATGCATTTAGGCAATGGGGTAATTTTCGCTCTAAGAAATACGTCGCAAAACGGCCCGTCGAAATTATAGCTTACACATGCTTAGCCGTATATCTTGGTAGGCTGAAGCTTACCCGGTGTGGGAATAAGATTTGCGCGTGAGAACACTTGGTGAGGTGGCGGTTAGACACAGGTCCAGGACAAAACATCACAGCCGGACAGGGTAAATGCACTCCTTGTCAAGCAAATGCTAGCGACGTCAAGTGTTTTTGACCCATGGCCCAAAGGCCCTTTGTAGAGTATGCATCGTAGGCAATGACCACCGAGGGAGTGAGTGACATATCGATAGAACTGTGAAATGGAGAAGATGCGCTAACGTAGGTATCTCTGATTGGAGACATTTACGTGTACCAGCGTCCGATCAAAAGGTAACTGTCCTTCTCGATTAAGGACAACTAAGGAGATTCTGGGCCACGCTGATACGACATCTGATGAATATAGACGGGACGTTATAGACGTGCTGAGGCGGGGAGTTGTCTGAAAATAATGAATGTCCGAATATAAAACAATGACCGAGATGTCGAAGGAGGTGAAAGCGGCGCGCATAATGTCAACGCGTAATAAAAAGCACGCTCTAGCTCTAAATAACGCCGAAATCGGCCTCTTTTCAGTGTTTTCGAGCTTCGTTTCCACCCGGGTGAGTGTTTTTCTTAAATAAATTCGAAAAAAACAATTTTTATAAAAATTACTATAACATACTATAATCGTACCTCAAACATATTGCCATTGCGTCAGCTCTTGAAGCTAACAAAGGAAAAAAAAACTCGAGAAAATCTCGACCATATGTGGGTTTTTATGAAGGTTTTGAAAAACTTGCATACTTTCCAAATACCATGTACAAAATGCTCGTAGGTGCTTTCATCCTACTAGTGGAATTTACCGTAGAGGGGTCTGCCCCTTACAGAACACACTTCTAGTGCTAGGCTCTCCTCTGGATAGTGTCCATATCTACAACGTAAAATGACCCCTCATTGCAGTGGCTTTTCTTGACATTTGCCACTTCGCGTGCAGGCGACCGTACTGCGCTCGCCCGATGCCAGCGCCTGAGACGCGCAAAGTGTTGCCATTTTCTTGTCCGCGACGTCTTTAGGACCGGGCTTCCCGACGATCCACTGGTCTGCTAATGTCTGTTAGTAAAAGAGGGACGTAGGATACTGCTCTGACATCGTCGTGCTGCACGAGGTCGGATGATTGACGCTTGTCCCGACTTAGAAATACGCTGCCAACCTAACCTGAATGGGCAACCTAACCCTCAACGGTACATGGGGTTGGCCCCGGTTAGCTTGTTTCCAATTTCCAAACAAAATCTTCTCACATTGGGGGAAAGCGGACGGAGGTTAAGAAAATCGAGAATAACTCGAGATAGAAAAGCGCTCGATGTATTGGGCAGGCGTTTTGGTACGACCTTGGTTACAGCACGAATAACTTCATCTCGGCGGGCCAAAGGCATCCAGTAAATACAGCAGGGTTCCCTGAACCGTGAAGGATCGCCACGTTCGCATTGAAGCCGATAGACGATTTCCAACTCGCCTCTACGTACCGATTTAATTAATGTCCGTGCATGGCGTGGGTCGCTTTGATTTTTCTCATATCTTCGCCGCCTTCTCCACTACGTAAATGACGTTCGCTACACATCCCTCACGCGCAGGTGCGACCTATTCCGGCGGTATGAATTTCATTTCTGCAAGTTCGCCTTGTTGATAATGACCAATGAATATGGAGCAGCCAGCGGGGGACCGCCAGGTGTCGGCCGTAAACGGCATGGCGAGGGGGCCAACGGGATTTCGGCCGGGAGACCGCGACTTCGCGAGCGGTGCCGCTGCCCAGCCTGAGGTGGGGACAGGAATAAATTGGCCCAACTTTAAACCATCCGCTAGTCGAGTCGTTGCCACTCTGGCAAGCCGCGTCTGTAAAACTACCGCGATATTGACAGTCGAAGTGATACGTTTGAAATAGACCACGTTTTTTTCCAGGTCGATGTAACGCTTGTAGACGAACATTTGTACAGATTGCCTGCTTGATAGAGTTTAATCAATTGACTCGTTGTCAATGGAATCGTTTTCATTTAATGAGGTTAAAGGGGAAATTTCTTATTGATAGCGGGCATCATGACTAAAATATTTGCTACGGTAGTAAGAGACCCCTACTCATAAAAAAACCTTGGTTTGTAAGACTTGGCAGGCTCTGGCGGAATACCTAAAGCACGGTGAACTGAATCAGGACACTTTCCAAGCAAGGCCTAGAAAAATTTGTTTTAAATTGAGCGCGTTAATTCGAAAAACACCACGTCTTGCCGATGTTACGGTGAGTTCTTGCCAACATCCATCAATGATCGCTATATATGTGTAAAGCTTCAAAAAATCCAAGTGGTAAAAAGCAAAAGTTTAAATCTATATTATCTATACTCATCTGGCTTACTGTCGAAAAATAAGAAAACAATAAAATGTCAAACTTTTTCACACTACACACACAGTGATAAAGACAGTCTTCAGAGAACAATTCTACTGTCAGAAAAGGATGTGCTTGGATATGAAGGATGCACCAGAGGTTAGTCTACGTTTGCATGGAGAACCGCACCTATGTGGAGGGCCACCGGAGGCGTCAGACGGCGTAGGCTATTCAGCCGCGTGTGGAAGTAGCCAACGGCCAGAAATGCCCACCGACTAGAAATATCCACAAATGATCGGGAAATGTAGCCGAGTTCGCCTGATGCCACCCCGTAGACAGCTCAACATATCGCAATGGAAATGATTCCGAGAGCGTTTCCACCAACTTTAGAAAAACGATTTTTCCTTCCCAGGAGTCGGTTCTTGACGTCGACGGAATCGCGTTTGCGTTGCTTCACAGAACGGAGCCGGTAGATGCAAATGTGCAATGGCAGAGATTGAAACCCATGCGCCTATACGTCTTTCCGTTGCACGGCGCTCGCGAACGCACCGAACCATCGGGCTCGACCACCATCCTGTCTACGCAATCGACAGAACTCCCGAATCGAGATAAAGACCCGCAGACACTTTCCTATCTTAGCCAAAAAAGCGAATCTATCTACAGCTGGCAAAGTAGCACCACCGAGTCGTGGCGTTCAATAAGTAAAGGGCACAGTGTTGGTTTGGACAGTGTATATATACATACGCGAAACTTCTCGAACCGCATTAGTAAACTGGGTGGATTTTTCCTGTCAAACAAGACGTAAATAAAATGATCGGTCGTCCTCGGCAGGACTCGAACCTGCAGTCTTCTGATTCGAAGTCAGACGCCTTATCCATTAGGCCACGAGGACACGATGAGTACCAATCTTGTCGTTACCATGCCTATCCAAACTAATTAAGTACAAACTAGCGGTTCAGTTAACGTAATTTTTTTGGTACAGATGGCATCGTAATAGACAAATGAAATAAACTGATTCGCTGTATCGGTTTCCCTAAGACTAGGAGAATACCGTAATAAAAAAAAACCAATAAAATGATTTCATGCATCCGGTTTCACTTATATAAAAAGACTTTGGGAAAAAGGCAATAATCAGTCGATTTAATACAAGTTTTGTTTAGGTTAAATGGAATACTATAAAAAAAGATTTTGGACATTTGCTCAGGAATGCTCCCCGGCCGATAACCGGTCAGTGCAATCCTTTGCGGAGAAATTTAAGGGATGCGTTCTCCGAACGGTCAAGTCCTGTACTTGTAAGGCTGAAACATCCCCATGACTCAGCATTTTCACGCATGCGATGCGGTCCGATAGGCAGAACAATTTCAGACTCAATCGTACGACGAGCTTCGTTTATGGCAGTCATGTTTCATCCAGCGGACTTCTGCGTGCATTCATAAGTCAATGGTTACGCCTGATTTCCGAGCTATAATGCACTGCCTGACCGCCTGCACTGGCAGTAAGCGTTGCATAGGCATTTCTGAGGGCTCCGCAATGACTGTTTCACAAGTGTTTCAACATAACGTCTTTAGCAAACGTTCCTTAGCAAATGCTCGCATCCTTTTCTGCGTCCTTTCCTGCGGATAGAAAGAACTTAACAATGGAAAGCGAACGTCGGAAACGAAAAATGGGCAACACGTTGGTATGAGCTGTTGCTACGTCGTGTTGAGAATATCAATTGGTGACAACGTGGTCACCTAAACAAGACTTTTAATTTATTTACTTCTAGATCTCTAGTCAGCTTTAACGGCACATGTTGTTATCTCGAGGCGTCGCAGCGACCAGTGCTATGACGATGTGGTCGCCATTTAGTGGTTCGGAAGGGCTGAGAGAAGATATTCAAGATTTAGCGACAAAACGTTGAATAACAACTAGATCAGGCCGAGTGACCGGCCCTGAGTAGCTCTCACATCCTATTATGACTTAAGTATAGCTGCTTACCGATCATTTAGCTTGAACATATTTAGTTCTAAGGGTAGCCATTGTCCTCATTTGTCTTCCTATTTAGGGACTAATTTCTCGAGAAATATTGTTATGTTTCTTCGGTTACAGGTAACGGGTCACTCTTGGATACTCTCAATTAGAGATCTGATGGCTGTGGACCATTTGGACAACTATTGAAGATGACTCGATACAAGTGCACCATCGCATCGATACTGTAACCCACAGCCGGTTTTTTCTCCCGGACTCTGTGAGAATTTGTGCCAATGTCAAAAAAATTTGGTCACACCTACTAGACAGTTTCCGTTATTTTTTTGCGAGGCGTGAGCAGCTGTTTCTCTTGGACTAGTGCAGATTCCGTAGCATCCGTTTCCATAGCAGTCCAAAAAATTAAAATATTTTTAGGCTTGACCATCAGCCGACATTTAATGCCCACTGCACCGCTTGTTGCATAATTTCGTAAGACGGATTATTCCACAAATGTAAATGTGCAACGACCAAGATCGAACTCGTGCATTCCCTACCTACATGTCTCCACTGGTCGCCCCAAGGCGCACACGAATGCACCCAGCCACCAAACCACAGCATTCTAGCTCTTATCAAGGACATATACGCATGATACGGGTCATATCGCTTCGCTACTACATTTTACCTGTCAAAACACTCGACCACTCGAAGGGTGGTGTCCGCTTTGGAGGTTACCCCCTCTTGTTGTCCTGAGTCACAAAGAGACCGAGTATCCGAGAGCCTCACCGAAAGCTGGTGGTTGGCCTTCTCACTAGATTACCTCCGGCGTACCCGCTTACGATGGAAAATAATGAACTCAAACCAGCTTACTCGTCTTTGAGATTAACCGGCAAATTGACGAGCCTACAAGAGAATACTATGCATAGGCTGCAGCAACGCACCCGTTATCTGTCTGGACCCCGAGCAGTTTTTTGTCATCATTTTGCGAACAAGTGTTGTATTTGCATCTGATCGTGAGGAGTCTCTAAGCATGTTAGGTAGGCATATAGACGATTACCTCCGTTGTCAGTTTGTGCAAAGGTGTGTGTGTGTGATACTTCACTTGGGTCGGTTTTAAAAAGAACACCCACAAAACTGTGAATGAGTGCAACAACCACGAACAATAGTATAATTCTTCAATCCTTATGAAAAAAAATAGGCACATGGCTCTTTCTGTATTTTTTAGATGCTTTCTATATTTTTTCACTAATTTCGACGTGAATGGCTACTTATTTGAGAACGTTCATTTATGCCGTAAATAAACAGACTTTGCTCATATAGTTCGCAGTGTCCTTAGTAATGTGTGACTTTTGTTCGTTAATCACCGAAGTATATTTCGTAGCCCGGATGCTATGGCTATGTTTTCCGACCAGTCGTCGTTCAGGATGAAATCAGTGAAAACAAGTTGAAGTAGCCTCAAACGAGCAGATATTTACTGTTGCTTGAAAATATAATTTAAGTGAAATTTTCACACATTTTCGCTTACATCAGTGTTATTTTGCTAGCGGTCAGTAAAAGAAGTGATTACTAATCGGCCTTGCAACGAACTGAAATGTTAGTGAGAATAAGTATCGTGCACTAGGAGTGTACCACAGCGTAATATTGTGCTATGCGCGATACGTCGCAGACATAGAAGTCGATCTCAATTAGGCAGACCACGAGTCCACATTCGTAGTTGTTCCTCCGAGCTACAAACTCATCGTTCGCGAATGAATGAATTACAGCCCAGATGGATCTTCTGGTGCGACTGGCGGTGCTTATCATGGGTGAAACGCCACAGCTCAATCTAATTTTAGGGCATGAGTGACTGTCGGAATAGTCTGACTGACACGTGTTTGAAGGAGTTACAAGCCGTAACATATATAGAATCACGTGTCAGCTATTATAACGGTATTATAATTGGCGTGAACCTTCCGTGGCTAGTAGAATTCGTTTAGTAGGTACAAGCGCGGACGGGAAATTAATGCAGGTGCAATTATGCACTATGTAACGAGAAAATTACGCTTGTATGTGAGTAGACGAGCGCGGTTTGGTGTCAAGCCATCGTTAAGGTTTGCCCCTGAGGTAATTCATTGCGGTATATTATTACGATCAGTTGTCTTGTTGTCCAATACGAAACTATGAGTATACACTCGTAAACTGTGCGGTGAACTCAGGGAAGACTTAAGTGCACCGTTCCAGACAAAAGAGGCGGGTGTCGTCAAATGTACGTGCGAGTTTTGCTTTCCGCATATATTAACGTCGGCACGTGCTCCGCTCTTAGACGTTCCACAAGCTCCATTGAATAACAGAAAATGCTGCCCTCTAGATTCTTTAAATCGTCGAACTCGGTGGCTTGGCGCATTCGCGTGCGCCTTTCGACCGGTGGAGACATGTAGAGGTGCACGGGTTCGATGCCCGCCATTGCACATTTACATTTATGGGGCCTGTTTTACGAAGTCATTCAGAAAGCGCTACCGTGGACGTTAAATGTTGGTTGACGAACAGCTCTAAAAAAATATTAGATTCTTCAAATTACTACACCGTGTGCAAGTCTCCGAATACCAACGCCTCGTACGCATGAACGCATTTCATTAATCCTTTAACATATTAAAGCTGCTAGCATTTTACGGTATCCAGTGAACGGTAAGTTATTGATGTAGATGGATACGCTTGGTTTTCTAGTCAGACAGAAGGCTGCGACGTTTTAGGGGAACTGTCCGATTGAGGAAGTTGTCTTTGGGTATTTTACTGCGTCGGACATTCTGGCTAAAAGCGGGAGCGTCCTATCCAATGGAATAGATATTACCACCCTATTGTAATCACAAAAACTAGTCATTTATTGTGACCATAAATTGTATTTCATCCTGAGCGTCATCCTAGTCTCGGACTCAGCAAGCCAAGGTTTACCAAGGTTGACAGCAGAGGTTCGACAGGAGACATCGTGAAGTCATCTGCGACCACATTCGATTCTGAATATCTCGTCAGCGAATCATCCAAATAACAAAGCGAACTAGCTTTTAGCTCAAGCTACTGGGGCAAATCTCGTCAAAATTTGGCGACATCTCTGCAACGAGTCTGTCTGGTAAAACAGAGAACTCGACTTAGGCTCATGTCAAGGGCGAATTAAATTACTAGTTTGCCATCCTTATCGACTCATCTACAAACTTGTAGTCTCTTTCGCCGATCTTCCACTGCGATGGATACTGGCTGTGTGAAACAAAGAAGGGGCAAAACTTCGACGCCGGAGAGAGAAACGGTTGGCACCTAAACCTGCTCGGGACTTTTTATAAGCTAATATTTAATGCCGACGATATCGTTTTCGTCTTTCTTCCAAATATGCAACTGCGACATTGGGAGTCGAATCCACGTACCTGCATCTGTTTTCCGGTCATGAGGCGCAAGCAAATGCGCCAGGCCAATAGCAGTGCGTACCTATACAGGCTCTTCGGCGACTAAAGTCAGGGAGAACATTACAGTGCCATTTGAAATCGTTTATGCCCTACTATTCAGCCGATATCGAGAAATAACTTTGAATGAAGTGGGTATTTTAGGCTTTTTTGTTATGAGGGGTTTGGACAACGTTTGATGCCTATGCATCACTAGCGGCCTGCAGTGACTAGTGTGAGACTCGCAAACTCACTAAAACCCTATTCTCGGGATTGCGTTAGCATTACTTCGAAGGATATTTTAGGTCGAGCTGAAGCCATAATGTACATTTTGATGATGTGGCAGACAGCTTTGACTTGTAGCGAGTCAGCGATAGAACGACTTTCAAATAATTGCATTGCGACCATTGAGATTTATAACTCCCAAAATATGGATACTATAGCTCTTGTATTCATTTATTTATTTAGAAATTACAATTAGGCTGATCCCATAAAGCGGTTGCTGCTAGAGTAAGATACGGACTCTATGGGCTAGAATTATATGTTCGTACATTTTAGAAATATGCTTCACTCCTACCCGCTCGTCGGAGTCACCGCTCCGAAAGATTCTGGACGGCTGCGTAGGTACTATTTAGGTTAAATTTTTTCTGTTGATGATAACTTCGTTTTGGGGCATCGATATTTGTTTGAGTTACATCGCCAGTTGTTGTCTTTTGTGTGGGTGAACAACCGAGAATTTCAAGGTCTCGAATTACCTCTAAGAAACAGGCACGACTTGGGGATTTGTCGTCGGCTGCTGGGAAAAACACGCTAGATTCTGGAGGGCAGTCATCAATTAGTAGTTCGTGTGTTTTGTTGAAGTTGGCGGATTTCGGTCGCATTACCGTGATGAACGTTGTGGTGATAGCGCTGTCTTCTCGCAGATCGCAGGTCTCGGACTTTCGGTAGTCCACGAACGCTTTCCTCGGCAACGAGAGGCGCTTGAAAACGGCAAAAAATACAGTGGCTTGCACGGACATCTAAAAATGATCGCTAATCAGCTGCACAAACAGCGATTTCGCCACTTTGACTCGTTAAGCAGATTCGATATATATGCAGTGAATGCCACAGACTGTCGTAAACGATACCAGTGAGTTTACATGGTACAACAATGCGATACAAAAGCTGATTAATTGACGAAGCCGCAGGTTTTATACCGCTAAAATGATCTTAAAAGTAATAATAAGTATTAATAATGAAAAAATAATTTCAACTGTTGGAGGCATTAAGCTCCGCTTACTTGTTGGGAATTTTCTACAGCCGTGGACTCAATTTGGTATATTGTCTGAATTGTTTAAATTATATATACTGTAGACCACAAGAGCGACTCACACCTTATATATATATATATATATATGTATATATGTTTTACTGGCACAGAAAAAGGTTACCACGAAAGTATTCTCTATCGGAGAGGTGTGCCACCCTTCAAGCCGTGTATGGCTAGTCAGATGATAGAGCGTCGTAGTCTCAGAGAAGATGTCGACGACGAAAAGAAATACTTAAGTGATCAGCTTCACTTAGGACCTTTCTCGAGACGTCGCCACATAGTGTTGTGTAATTTAATTAAGAAGGCTCTTTTCCCTTCTTCACGCGATTAAGTCTATTTCAACCAATTATTTTGCAAATACAGCGCACGAAATCTCTCCAAGACGACTCCGCTTTGGGTAATCTGCGAACCGACCTCATCCGTCGGACATCCTTCGGATTGGCGCTGGCTATCGTCGACACCACCGCTCTGTGTATGAAGTTTTGCCCGAGGGTTTCGATATGGCTAGCTCGTTTTCCCGAGATCAGCGAAGACCGAAAATTATGGATATTGAATTATAAACAAAATTTCATCCAAAGTCCTTCAATCAAACGATTGCGTCACGTCGAAAAGCGATCGATGGGCAGAACGAGAAAGATACTTGTGTCTCGCATATCTAATAATCTTATTCCGGGAATTGCTTGTCGAATGCGCATTGGATGTCCTAGCGACAGGTTCTAAATGTCCTATGGAGGACGATTCAAGGCAAAGATGATTTACTTTCAAATCGTCATAACACCAGTTAGGGTCGGGTGTGTTTCATTTCTTTTTTTTTTGTTTACGTTGACGCTCGACCACCGTATGAAAAAGATAATTTATATCGATTGCAGTTATCGTTTTTGATATAGTTAAAAAAAAATAGCATGTAATATTTCACTCGTACGTGAGCTAGCGTGAGATATTTCACTCGGATAGTTTTTGAGTGAGAGTTCAATAAATGAAGACTTTTTATTGAATTCGCACGCATCATTAGTTGACTGAATGTCAGTTAGAGGCCACCCCGAGCTGGATATAATCTACGCACTGACTGCTTCTTTGTAGTATTTTGAGAATTTACTAAAAAATAAACATATTCAAAATAACTACAGTCGATACGAACACAATTTCGTGTCCACACAAAATGACGGAACATGGATCCTCCAACAAAAAAGTGAAACTGCGCCAAACCTCAGCCATAAGTGATTCTATGGGTGCTCAACAATATACCGTTACTTTACAATCTATCGTTATGAGAGCCCTCTCCCTCGGAACTCAAAATGTGCTGAATAAATTCGACACATTAGTTACACGTCACGTTGGACGTCTCAGCGTCCTTCGGGGCGTCAAAACTTCCAACGTGCCGTCCAACGTACGACTGACTTGCTTGTTATTGCCCACCGGTCCATGCTAGACCCTTGGCTTTTATCTCAACCGAACGCAGGGAACGTATGCATGAACATAAGCAAATTTAAATGAGTACATTGGCCCTTGGTTCGCCCCACCTTGCTGCCTTTGGAAGAGAGGCAAATGCAAATATCTGTCCATTGAGCCAGCCGAAACGGAGTACTAAGGCTAGTCCTTCGCCGTATTCTCGGCAGGTTTGCGAAGGTCAACGTAGAGCCCTCCCGGTCCTCTAGTAATAAGAGCGTGTCTTGCTACCAAGGCTCGTGTACACAATACGTGACCAGTCGCCACGCCGTCATGCGAGGCCGCCGCTCGGAGCTGTCATAATGTATGGCATAATGAAAAACATACGCAGATTGTTAGCGCTGATGTCAGGACATATTGGACACACAGAACGCTGCCGTCTGAGTCACAACAAAAAAGGGAAGAGGAGGGGCAACCAAATCTTCTAGCAGGCATTTATAGGCCGACCGCGAATGCATAAAATTTAATTGGGGGGAGGGGCAATCTCTTCTCATCTCGCTGGTTCCAGCAGACGTAGTCTGATGTTTTAATTTTGAAGTGGAAAAGGAGGTTATAGTTTTTCTCACTTCGAACGCCACGAAACAAGGCCCTCTGGAGCCTATATATAATATATAATAATATTTATTATTATTATTATTATTATTATTATTATTATTATTA
>MNPL01000610.1:0-12182 GCA_002081605.1 Tropilaelaps mercedesae | reverse complement strand
TATATATATATATATATATATATATATATATATATGTATATATATATATATTGCCACTAGGTAATATTTTCTGCTCCAAAAATAAGTGACAGCCAAAGCAATTTCCATCGACGCCTTTCAGAATTTACAGCAGTGATTTGGCAACTTACAGCAATTTGTTGTTACAACTCGAAACAATATCAAAGGGTGTTTTCCAACAGTAAAGATTTCATCTAGATTAGATCACTATGACACCTTCACTTCACCTACGGCGCCAACTTTATGCGTTTGTGCAATATATACGTTTCTAAACACTGTAGCAAACCGGCAGGGTCGAGTACTTCACCTGGCAATCTAGTCAAGCGCATATCGATCACGTAGACACGATCCAACCTCACATTACAACGATCGTCGGCTTATGCTGCATAGCGTACTAGATAAATTGCCGTGAACGTTTTCACTATGGCGTTTGCGCTTTCGACGACTACCCGCTTCCTCGAGCCTTCTGACATTTGACGGATCCAGTCTCCTTTAGGACGTCGTGCGATTTGCGGCCAGCGAGCTATAACGTGCCTGTCGATGGCGTACGCTTGTACCGTACACCGCGACCGAATGGAACGCTACGAATAGCGTTCATCATTAAACCTGTCCAGTTGGAGGTACTTCGTATTGTAAAATGTACGTAGCAGCTTCCGTAGCCGATCATACGCGTATCTTTAGATGGATGCGTCGTACTCGTTCAACGACTTGCGAAATGTTTCCTGTATAGATAACATGTCGAATATTGATGAGCTGATTAATCCTGTAAACGACGCATGGAGTATCAATCAACGCTTAACGACTTGGATGCAGTAAAGCGCCATTGTGTCACGCATTTTTTTTAGATAATCGTTGTTCTTTTCTCATTGTCATGGGAGAAAGTTAACATCGCCCGCCTTTCGATAAGGTTAGCCGCCCTCTCATTCTGCACGAAAAAACGCAGTTTAGACTGCGAACGTTTACTCCGCAAGATCGAGTACTTCGAAACCCCCCTACCTTCTCCGTGGTCGAGCGAAATCGAAGTCAACCAATGCAGGCGTGACCCTTAAGTGACTGCTAGACAGGTGTTGGATGCTTGTATTATAAAAAGGGCGACGCTGTGTTCTCTAGGTAAACGTAGCGGACTCGCGGACGACAAAAGCATTTGAACGACCTCAAAGTGTTCGTACGGGGGCCGCAGGTTGGTGGATGGAAAACGTGACTGAACTGCCTTGAACCGGACTTTGGAGAAGGTTGGAATTACAAAGACGTATTAAAGGGTGTCTGTTCACTAGTGAATGGTGAGCTTTTCTCATTTTGTCAAGTATGCCATCACAACACACGTCTCGAATCGGGTGAAGGTCAGCAGGGGTCAAATGGCACCTCAAGTGTCGGGACAGTGATTAGCGGAAAGCACGCGCAAACACCTCTCGCGAAGTCCGGATTGGAGCAAACGCTATGAGTGAGAGATGGGTCCAGATTGAGTTCGTCTACAACGTGTCGAGCATCAGAGTGAAGAGTAACTCGCCGCTTGAAAAACTATTTGGCGGTCCTCGACAAGACTGGCATTTGCTTGCATGATGGTTAACCAGTAACGCTCTAGCTTGGAGCGCCAATCTTAAAGATAACGTTAGCTCCTATGACGTCGGTGTTCGTTCAGCCAGAGCAGCTCCAGAGAACTGTGTTCTTTTTTTTATTGTGGAATTGAGTTGTAATGTGCTTGTTATTGGTAGTTGGGTACGTGCAGAGAAAATTCTGGTCCAGTGGAATTGACTAGCGGTTCGCTCACGTACCCCAGATGAAGCAGTACATTCCCACGAGGATTTTGGCCACGTACAGTTCATTGTATCCAGCATTCCGTCCAAACTGAGGCGGGAATTTTGAAACGTATGTTCTCCGGACGTTGGGTGCTTCTAAACAAATAGATCCATACTGTATTTGTTTAGTGGTTTTTGTTTGTGAGGAATGGTTTCTAGAGAAAAAAGCTGGCAGGTGTGCATGCTTCGCTTCCTGTGTACGGCCCGAAGCCTCTTCGATACATTACGTCCGCAACAGATTCGTTGATCGTCGTACGGTGGGGACCAATTAAATCAACAGAGGGATTATATAAAGTGAAAGTAAATTATTGTTAAGGACAAGAAGAACATTGTTTATGTATTCACATACATTCACATGTACGGAGAAGTTCCTTACTTTTCTAGTTTTTCACGTTTATTATACTGTTAAACGTAGCAATGCGGGTTTTAAAGCAGTCCCATTCAAAAATGCTTTTCTGCGACTACGCCTGCCGATTCTATGGGAAACAAATATGTATTTAAGGGACCATAGCAGAAGGGGGTTGAGTGCCCCAAGACGTCGTCTCCTGTTCATGACCTCGATTTCTCGTATTTAGATAATGGCTGAAACCACCAGACATGAGTGTAGTAGAAAAAACCCGATATGGAAGTAGGCCTTGCGCGGGTTGATAGCTGAACGACTATATGCTATGAAAACGTCGTCGAATGCCGGTCTGATACCACGAAATGGAATTGTAAATGCGAACAAAATTTAGCAATGTTATCCCAAATATATAACGAGATAAGAAGTTCAGCAGCTACATATCTGTGGGACGCGTACTGTACCTTTGGCTATTCCAAAAAGGCCCCGATTTGATAGTTTGGCCGTGTTAGCGTGTAGTACAGTCGGTTTCGTACATACAATGTATCTGATCAAATGGCCCGTCTAAATTGCTGTACGTGTATTCTGGAGCCTGGGCTGGTCCCCACCGAAACGTTCCAGAAGTAGGTCGAGGACCGGGATCCTTAGCGTATAAAATGTCCAACAGCCCAGAAAAAGCTTGTCACTCCCCTCTCTACTGTATAGCTGGGGCCAAATGGCATAATTTCAATTGTATAGGGTTAATTCTACTGAGGTTTGCTCAACTTATACCAGCTTACTGGACAGACGTACAAAGTCAGCGATGATAGCAGATAAAAGTTGACTGTAATACAACAGGAACATTCAGAAATTGGGACCTTTTTAGTCTTCGGGATAGTTGGCCCATAAGGGGTCTACCTGGTCCTGAAGTTCCAGATGCACTTTACATTACAGTGGATAACCACGTATTTTCGCAAAAAGCCCTCGAAGCAAAATTCTTAGAAACGGGATATTTTCGAACAGGTCAGACGGAGATCATTCACTCAGCTCTCAAGCATGACAGTAGCAGCGAAAAGTTGTTTCTATGGATTTTTACCGCGGTAAAAGCTTATTCTTGAGCAGTTATCAATTTGCAAATAATTATAAAACATGTGGTCAAAATGTTTAAAATTGGCGGTTCATTCGCTTAAAACTGGTGTAATTTAATTTAGTTTGGGGCATGACCGTTGACGTCAAACGTCAATTGAAGATCATGATATTTCTTCGGTTTCATTTTTTATGTAAATGTTGGGCTAGTCTGATCTGTTTTTTCTCCTCGTCTTGGCAGACGTTTCACGATAGCTCGACCCCTTCTATCAGGCCTGAGGCCCTGTCCGACTATCTTAAGACACATTTCGTCTCGAGCTGTAATTCCAATCTGAGTGCCATTCCTGTGCTAAAATGTCTCGGTGGTTCGACAAAAGGATATGAGAGCGACGATGACCAATTTCAAATAGACCTCAAATATTAAAAAGAGCGTTCGTCGTCTCATGGAAACGTTTCTCCCATTCGAAGCTTGCTGATTGTAAGATTTAAAATACAGATTCGAACAAAAGAAGATGGAGCGTACCAGCTGAAGTCATCGGCGGCTTCATCGAAGCGACAAGACGCATATGTTATTTTAAGTCTGTGCGCTTCGCCTATATCATACCTTTCGGATGAGAATCTAGGATGGATGCATCAGTTTGAAAAACTGCCGACTTGTTATTGAAATACAATTGGTTGAGTAAAGTGCGTAAATTATACAGGCGAATATGTGAAGACCTTTGTTGGTTCTAATGAAAGCTAAATTAGAGAGGAAACCTTTATGTTGTGAACGTCGAAAAATATTTTTATCGCAAAAAGGGAAAACACTTTAGAAGCTTTCCTCTTTTTTAGCGTACAACTTCTATACGGCATTCCATTCTTTTATCAATGCTATAATTTAGAGAGAATGATATATTTTAGGGGGAATTTGCCGTTTATATAAACGTAAAAATGCGTACACAATTTTTGCGCAATTTGGTATTGTCCGTTTTTTCGCGGATTAGTATTGTAGTTTTCATCAAAGAAAACCCATTTCGTTTGTTGACCCAATAATCTATGTGACTATAAGTATAACCGTTGACTCTGCTTATCATTGGAGAAACTTAACGGATCATTACGCTGAAAGCCGCCTGTGCTTTTTCCAGTATTGATGATCTTCACTACCAGTTGCCCGATCTACCTGCTTGGCTTCACAAGAACTTACCCAGAAGTTAAATTTTGCTCCAAGATATGAGACGCTGCGATGCATCTAGTAAGTTCTACACAACTGCTTTATCACTGAGCCTTTACATGTTGGCTCTTAAGACTAACACGATCTGTAAGCAGTCACACTTACGGACTCTGTATTTAGTTAGATACGCCTATTTAAAATACGCAATTAGATGATATTCTTCGCGCGTCGATGCAGCGATTGCTGTCAATCACTGCAAAATGATTTTTCTTCCGGACGTCTGGTAGACTCTTCTCCATTTTTGACTTTGTTTGATGGCTCCGCGGCACACTCTGATGATTTTTCAAAATGCTCGAAGTGCTCCAGTCCGAGTCCTGAAACGTCCCGTGTTACATTAGCGCTTGATCTACTTCCGCTGGATTAACTCTTCACCTATTTTAGCAGAAACCTGCTCATAGCTATTTAATTGCGTTGCGATGTCCCTAAGCAGAAAACTGCTCTACAAAGAAGTTAGGTGCTGGTTCCACACGGCCATAGAGGGCCGCCGTACGCACTCAGCACCATTACGATACCTAACTTCACTTACGGCTAACGGCACTGGATTTACTGCTGACACAACAAAAAAAATACACATCAGTAGTTAGTCCTGCAACTTTTTTCCATCCAGAAAAGCGTGCTGCTGCATTGTCACTAATGTCAATCTATAGACTACCTTTGTCGAAGAAGAGCATTGAGAGCACGTACAGGGAGCACGTAAAGGGCAGCCTGATCAACTGAGATCCATCTAACTCCTCTTCCTTGGTGAACTGACAGTTCGATAAAATAGTCCAGAGCTATGTAAAGAAAGCCTTTGGAATAAACGATGAAGTTGTCATAGCCGAACCGGTATAGCAAGTAATGGATGCTTTAAACGAGAGGTAACTGAAGCCAGAATATTACAAAGCGCCTTATTTCCTCGTTAGACTGCTGTTGCTATCTTAAGGGTCATCGCTGACAGGCACATAGTGCCAACATTTAGTTTGAGTGGTTAATTAAAACTATTAGCTGGTTCAGCTTGACTCAACGTGGAGTTTGGCTTTATTATTTAGAATTATCATTGTAGTACATTCGTACGAAGCATTAGAAATAACTCGTACAAAACAATTACTTTGCTCTTAACAGGCTGCTTTAACAATGCGTTTGTTCGGGATTATTGTAGGATTAGTTAGCGTCCAGTTGTATGTTCCTGTTCCTAGAGTTTAAATAATTATCGAAGGCTTTCGAATCAGTGAGCTATCGCAAAGGGCAACAGCCGAGTTCTCGCTGTGTACGTTACAAAGTGTGCAAAACATTCAACAGGTGCCTCTATGGTTAGTCAAAATGCATATTTTGACGCCCGTCGAAGATCAACGTATAGCATATCGAGAAGGAACAAAAGAGTATTTCGTCGGCCTTGATAAAAATAGGTTTCGCTGAACCCATTCCATATAAAATAATCGACCTTATTGCCTTGATCAATCATTCGCTCTGGCGGAAACCTCTCAGCACTAACATTCGCACAATAGGGTTACTCTCCATAATCCGCTGGGAATATTTGTATATTAAAGGAACAGCACCGTCCGCAATGATAATCTTGGATGGCTCAAAAAATACCATCGACAAGTGTTCCCCATAGCATCCATCTTGTCCTACCATGCAACTCCTGATATAACGCTGTAGACAGCCTCAACAATTGCGCAACGTCACTGAAGCATCACAAATAGGATGGACGTGGGATGCCGCATACTGACAAAGACATACTGCTAACGCCTTTCGCGGCAACCATCCCTGATCGCCATTCGAGTGCCGACGCAATCCGAAGCTGTAGACATTTGTCTCTTCTGGTGAATAATTCAATTCACGTTGTTCATGGAACCACACTTGAGTAAGATGTTCCTTGAGAAAGAAACTCTCACGGCTGTCGGAAGAAGTCAGACGGTCGCTTTTGCAGATCGGAAACCCCGTTTGACGCGTACCCACCCACGTTTTGTACCCCGAACCTGCTGGAAACACCTGCCGACAACTGTGTCTTTGCCACTGGGGCGTGCCGCCGCGCAATAGCCAGATGGTGGCCAAGGGGGAAAAACGCGAGCCGCTTTCGCATCCTTTTTTGTCTCGCTCTTGTCCGCATGGTCGCCATGACCTGGCAAGCCATCACAGCGGCGCCGTAACACCTCACACGCACACAGACAGAGACAAAGTGACACACAGATGGACATACGCAAATGGGCACATCCTTGTTAATTGCTATGTTCGCTTGGCTATAGCAGTTGCAGGTGCGTCGTAGCTGTGGTGGTCGTGGGAGCTCCCGGCTAAATTGCAAGCGTTTTCTCACGCCAGACGCGTGGAATCAGCTAGCCAAATGGCAGCGGAAAACCTGCCGGGAGTATGAGTATTTGCATTCGTGAAACGGTGCTCCACACAGGCCCTACTACTATAGGCATGGCGCGTTTGGCATTTGAAAAATTACCACGACAACCTCGGATGCAAGACACTACACGAGTCGGTGCGCGCTGCTCGCCGCACAAACGGCTCGAAGGGAAAACGTCCGAAAGTCGCGTTTTCTGGTATACACATTCATAAGATATTCTCCGGATTTAAGTTCCACTTGAAGTTTCCCACAGCTTCTTTTTCGACATGATTTATGTTGTGCATTAAATGCACTACCTGCAAATAGAGCCGCTTTTATATCTCGTGAGGGCTGAAAAACATGAAGATCACAGTATGCGCGGTTTGTATAAATGAACCTTTTCGAAAAGTCTGGCAGATAACAACAGACGATCAAGTGCCGCTCACTTTATGTCGGTGCTGCATCTCCTGGTGGTGCATTACCTGGTGCATCTTGGACATGTACCGTACGATTATTATGTTGTACGTTATTGACGTTGGAAACATTTCAATGGATTGTTCCACGAATTGTACGGTAATTTTCTAGGCAGTACATTAATGCGTGACAATCATAGGCTTCATCAACATTAACATACCTTGAGATTTCTCTGTGCCTGCACAAAGATATTGCTTTCTGTATGGGGACACCAATGTGGCACTTGCTGTACCGAGGCAAGTCTGATGACGTGAATTTCAAAATAAATTAGAATTAATCTTAATTACAATGTTCCTCGTATGAGCTCTTTGAACACCCGAGGACATTTTTCCTCATTTACTTCGAGCCGTAAAAACTGCCTGTGCGGCAAATTTGAACTAGAGCACTTGTGAAATGGCCACTCTTGATTGAAGCGAAAACAACTAACTTCTGTATCTGCCCTTAGGGGATCTACTATTATAATAAGGATCGCCTGCTCTTCTAGATCCAATTTTTTGCGACGCATCTCACTTTGCGATGGAGTCGACACTGACCATTTCTGCCTTGGGCTCGTTTCACCTTTCATAGCACAAACTTCAAATGTAAAGGCTCAACTGAAGCGTTTCCCGTATTTCAAGCGTTAGACCCGCTACTACAACAACGATGCTCAAAACGTTGAATAGGATTGCAGTACTGTTTATTTTTACCGTTTTCACTGTCAGCTACCATTTGAAGTCTATAGTACTGCTTTCGCATCAGATCGTAATGTTCAGTGGACATATGCGCAGTGAACGGTAACTAATATGAGGTAAAGGTCTCAGATTTTGAGGAACAATCGAAATTTTTCATAAATAGATCTTACGAGGAGACACCCCTCTGACTGTACTCATTATTATTAATAATAATAATGATGATGATTATTAAATAAAACATGTTTAAAATGAATAGTTATAGTTTATTCTGATGAACGTTTGTTCGTCACCTACCTGTTTTGTTACCGTTTTAGGCAAAATGGTATCTTTCGTGCCGGCCCGAGGTAATTCCTTGGAAATGCCATTTGTACACTCCGAGTGGAGTCACCCTTTCGGGAAAAGATTCGGGCTGTTTCTACACAGGACCCCGGGAACGGTGGTAAAATTTTTTCTTATGAAAGTTTTACCGTATGTCGATGCCTTCGATGAAGCGATGTTCAGTGAAAATCAGATCGCAGAGGAAATCGAAAATGACTGACCACTGTTACGGAATATCCCATAGTAAACAAAGCCATAAAAACGGAAGTTATCCTAAATCAATGTTATTCTTGGCTAACATTACATTCACTAATATAAGGACACTTCAGTCTCTTGCCTCCGCTAGCCTGCGCAAGGTTTGCAATTGATGTAGTAAAGTTTGCTTGAATAGCTCTAGTACACGACGACGCTTCGTCGGCGCTGCGAAGCACACGCACATTTCTACTAGAGCAGAGAACTAAAGCACACGGTTAGCGACGGGAATGGGGTTGGCGTGACTGAATTGGCGTAACGACACGTGAGCGAAACGGTGGTGCGTATATTCCTGCAAAACAAATAACGTTTAGAGTTCGACGTTGTTAGAAAACGAACGATTCCAAAAAATTGGTCGGAAAAGGCAGCTGGAGAGCGCGTTTATTCTGCATGGTCAGAAGCCACACAAAAGTATATGTACACACATGTACAAATGTAAACATATGTATATATATATCAATCTTCTCTGTCTTTCGGTCAGTTTTTGTCCACAAGCTGCCTCCACATTCCAGGTTCTCATTCATAGCTAAAATTAGTAAGCTGTGTGTGCCTCCACTTCCTTTATTTCTCTAACGGTCAGTAGTTCATCTAATAGTTTTAATATCTCGTTCCATAGAGCCCGGTTGAGGGCAGTAAGACTAGAGGACTGGGTAATAGTTGCGCTCTCTTGTCCATTCCGCGTTCTTGGAATACATTCATATGTGCATGGCACCATTGCAAGGTCTCCCTCACAGGCCACAGGTCGGGGGCTCAGCATTCCCGTGTTTATATACCAGTTGTGAAAATCCAGCCCAGTTATCTCGCCAAACCCCTTCGTCGCGGACCTCTCTATTAATGGATGGCCACGCGTCTTCGGCATCCCCTCCCATTAAATGCACAGTATGGTTGCTGAGACTTCTTACCCTTCATCTGCGGGTGTGCGACGTCGTACTAGGGTTTGCCATTGTCTACCCTGGCGTGCATGAGTAGTGCAAGGGAGGCCTTTCTGTAGTGTGGCTCCGTTCTCTTTTGTCGGCCGTACGCTTTAAGCGACCGTAGTGTGGGATGGGACTCTGACCCCACTTAGAAGTGATGACACAGCGCTTCTTATTGCATTTTTACTTGCCACTACCGTTTTCGCAGGCCACATTGTGACTCGTTAGGCGCTTTCTGCCGACAACCGGCGTGGTGGGTGATGGTTGTTCTGCTGCGGCCAGAGTTTTGGCCTGCGTCATCTAGGTCATACCGACGTCAAGGCAAGCGTCTTCATTGACTAACTACCAAGCCCACACTCGTCAGACAGAATAAAGAAAAGTGGGGTCACGGAGTTGGTGAGTGGTGAGTTCACGTAGGAAAACGAGAAATTCTACAGGGCAAATACTCTCTTTTTGCGCAGCAGTTAATCATTTCCCGCTGAATTCGAGGTTAGCTTCTCCACAGCATTCTGTTACACTGAAGCCGCGTACCAACAACTCCGTTTGTGTATCGACGTGTGGAAGTTCTTCTTGTTAGTATTTGCGCTACGCTGCTTCCTATCGATTGCCGTTTCCACGATCAGAACTACATATATTTCACACCGTTACACCATCAGGGGAAAGTTTTTCGCTTTGGCTGCCCTCGGCCTAAGGTTCACACCCAAAAAACGAAACGAGATAGCACAAATCCGCAAGCTACTGATGCTACCTTATGCCATGGACATCGCTAGCCTCAATTTGGCTTACGCCGATAATGGTAGTTATCTCTTTTTCTCAAATAGTGACATAAAAAATATTTTTGAAAGCACAAGGCAAACGGGACATTTTTACTCGTTATACAGCATAACTCATTATGAGTATACTGTATTATCAAAAAAATCAATATAGCAAGGCAATGCAGTGACCGCTCGTTAATCCAACCTTAACCGCTTTTTATCTGGCTGCTTCTTATTAAATACAAAGCCCGTTATAATAAAGAAGGAATTTCACTATGATTTAAGAAACTCACTTTATGACTTCAGCTAGCAGCACCGCCCATACATCGTTAGGTGTGAGCAACTCCCGCGGCCTTGCAACTTTAGCCGGTAAGTATTTGGGTGTGTTTTAATTATAGTTTTTTACAATAGATTTAGCCAAGATTTTCCTCTCTTCTCTGGGATCACGACGGGTGGAACGAACAGAATTTATGTTGAAGAAGGGAATTCTATGTTATGGGTGGCCTGATCGGTTCGAGTGGCCTTACAGGACGCCCCGTCCGTCCGACGCTCGGCCATTCTTGCCAGCATTGATGGTCTCTATAAAGCATTAAAGGCCCGTAACCCCGTCAGCCAAGAGAAGCCAAGTGGCCGATCAACAAAAAAGGCAAATCCCAATAGCTTATCTTCTGATAGCCTCAGTCACCCTCGGCGGCCCCGAACCCCGGATAATAGCCCCTTGGCCGACTTCGGCCGTTGCGCACGTCTCACCGTAAGAACTCCCTCGCTGTATACGCCTGTTCGTCCTTTCATGTTTTCTGTGTTCACTAGAGACAGCAATGGACCCGACCCGGACATTGTTAGAGTACGGATTTTGACTCACTTTGGCCTCGTATAGTCTTGCCGTACCAAGGGCCATATCTTCGAATCACCGTATGACTGTATGGATCTTTCAGGAACATTTCGTCAACTTCGAACGAATAAATTCGAAATTGTGCCAAGAAACCGCGGAGAAGAAGCAATAATACGTATAACTGCTTAGTTACGATTTACGGTTTTATTGTACTTGTCTAATTGTTTGAACAACGGGATAGCTGTACAGATCAAATGACCAGCAGACCGGTGTAATTTAATACTATGTAAAAAGAAGCGGTGGATATATATATTTATAAATAGTAATCTTAGTCCTAGTGAATGGGCCCTGCTCTATTGCGAGGTCAACCCCCGTCTCCTCTCTTTTTCGCAATGGTCTGAAAAATCTCAGTGAATTATTCATCAAGGTATTCCTCCGTGCGTATAACGAAGTCATCGAAGTCCTCGAAAAAGAGTTCGTCTAAAGAAATCCACATTAGATGTCACTCGCAATACGCGCGTGGGTCGCGTCGTAAGGCACCAAGGACGGTCGTATAACTGCTGTACTATCCGCGCACTTCAGAAGTACCCTTGAATGCGGCGTTCTTCAAAGTACAGAGTGAGCGGTACTTTCCTCCCCCTTCTACTATGCTCCTTTCAAGGCCTATGCAGATGTTTCCTTGGTTCGACTTGAACAGGGTTAGTTGCAACCTTAACTCAAGACAGAGCCAAACCGTTGTGGAAAGTAAGTGGCACCTGAGCACTCTGGACGGCCACCCCAGCGGGTTAATCTATATCAGTATTAAAGACGTTCTTACACCTGTAAAAACGCCGTTAATACTGATATAGTGTGCCCAACGTACGATCAGGCGGATCCTGAAATGAGGAGATGCGTGCGTACGATCTTGTGATATGACATAATTTCCAGATGGAGCTTCTAGTCTCTATCTACAAACTATATATTAATTAAAGTCTAATATGAATTTGAAATCTGAGCAGCTGTTAGTTGGGAAAATCCTTATTGACCCTGTATGTGCTACAAAATGCTGTCACTGACAAAACCTAGAGCAATTAAGAAGGGCGATGGCAACTGCCATGACAAACATATGCAGAAAGTTAGCCAAAAATATTTACTTAACAATTCTACTTATGTTCACCGGGGAGAATGCGAAAAAATACCGCGTTTTCAGCAGCAATATATATATATATATATATATATATATATATATA
>MNPL01000608.1:0-24504 GCA_002081605.1 Tropilaelaps mercedesae | reverse complement strand
ATATATATATATATATATATATATATATATATATATATTGTAAAAGTAAGCGGAGCTTTCAGAAATTGCTGTCATTTCCTTTAACACTGTTGTCGTTATATCTGTTGTTGTGATATCGTCTCATTTACGGCGCACAATCCGTTCGACCGCCAAATTACATTAGTTATATCTCTGTCTAGCTAAAGGAAAATCAATAGGTAATCAGGCGAGAGACACAGACCATGTAGGTGCCGTTCATTTGTGAATGACAGCGAATAAGGGAGAGCAAACAAAGATGTCTGTTCGTGACCTATTACAAAACACACTGTGGTTCTACCTCATGGTCGTGGTATTTCTTATTACAGCCATAGTGCAACGCATTCTATCATGTGCGTACAATATACATCCGTATTCAGGAACGAAAGCTACAAATCCACGACTCTATTGAAGTGGCATGAGTTTGTTTTTTGTCCGTAAATTGCCTTTGAGGCATCTCATAAAATACGCAAATTATCTGTGCCTAGTTTTTTTCATTCCTGATACACGCTCCATAACTGGACGTTAGTCCAAATTACCTATTTAAACTGAGCATACCGCGTTCGATAACCTCTATGCTTTCCTCTACTTGGGAAAATGAGTCTCTGCAGTGTCTGTACACACCGCATCCCTACAATTTCAATAAGGCTTAGTTTTTTAAAAAATGCTCTTATAAGGGCAGTCAGGTTGATCTGGTGGCACGGTTTATGTATATGTGTACACTATATCAATCTCGACCACCTTGAAAGAAGCTCGCAGTAGCATATTGAGCCACGGTTGACCATTTTCCACTTGGCGATTAACCAGCAACATGCATTCGATTCAGCAACGTACAACAAAAGTGAGCATAGATCTCAACCCAACAAAAACTTATTACATAGGACCACTAAAGACATTTGGTTAATCTAAACTAGTTTCTCAACATGGTGATTCAGACCAGAACATCATTTGTAAACTTAAGATGTAGGAAATGCCAAAATGAACAAACCGCGCGTCGCTTTAAATATCTTGAAGAGAATATTCACTAAATCGCTCGCGCATACTCAGTGCAACAGAAATGGTATAGAGCATTTTTTATTTATTTTTCCTGGTTTATTTTTAAAATAATCACAAAATTCGGCATTGTTAGCTGAATATGTTTTTAACCGACGTCATGTTTGCTTGTCAACTATACGTTTCTAAACTAAATTGACATACGAATTACTTGAGTGGTGACTGAGAGGAGCGTTCATTTAATGTCATTCGTTCTAATTTCACTTCGAATTCAAAATGCTCTAAAAGGTCTGTTTAATAATGCAAATTCAGCGTGCAGAAACCTGTAGTTGAGGTTGTTTCCCTAACTTTGACGCTGCCAATAAGCCTATTGCGGGGCATTCGACTCTGAGATACTTCAGCTTTAGTAAAAATAACTATCGCCACGGCTGATTGGCAGTTAGCTTACATCAGATGTTCTCTCCTCTTTGGTTTATTCGGTTCAAAATGCCTGCCTGCCTACCAAAAATCAACTGCAAGGAAAGAGAAAAGAGGTTCACTCGCCAACCATAGCAATAGGGCTAGGCACATATGAACCCGCTTCGGCGCTGTGCAGTCTTGAGATGGTAAAAAACGAAATGTTCTGAAGTTTGAGACAGTGGAAGTGAGGGAATATTTGGTTTCCAGCCCATCGCTAAATCCATCTTTTATTGCATCGTGAGAAGGAAACCAACATGCATAGAAGAAACATGAGCGTCTAGGGTCGTGTGCTTCTATAAAGTGTCCTGACTATATTCCAGTCTAATACTAAAGGTGATTCTTAAGATTTCTACTCTGCTTCTAGCTATGTTATATCACCTTTTGAAATAACTTAATTTTTCTTTAATAGTACAGTTTGAATTTATAAAAGGTCCAACCTAATAAAAAGTCCCTGACGACAATAATTGAGTACTATCAAAAACAACCCTGCGGTTTTCCAATGTACAACATAAACCACAGTTTTCCTTGGAGAAAATTAATCGTAAAAACCGACGAAGTATATTGTGATTAGATTAAGGGCAGCCTGGGTATTCTTATCGTAAGCTGTTGGAATAAAAACATGATTTCATCCTTAAACTTACATTATCTAGAGAAAAATCGATTTGAATTTCTCGCGAATTACCAATTGCTACGGAAATTATAGGGCGCCGTACACTCCATTAGTATTCTGGCACCTTTATCTTCATTTTTGCAGCGTTACGACGGATTATATCACTTTCATCTTTGGTAGAACATTCCGCTACAAGAACTACGTTTAAATCTGTATAGAGTTCATGTAAAATTAATTAGACATGGCATTTATACCTAAACATTTTTCAAACTTTGTGTGGATTAAAATGTACAGTCCTTTGTTTTAGATCAAAATGGAGTAAC
The DNA here is from genome assembly GCA_002081605.1 of Tropilaelaps mercedesae. Classification (NCBI taxonomy): domain Eukaryota; kingdom Metazoa; phylum Arthropoda; class Arachnida; order Mesostigmata; family Laelapidae; genus Tropilaelaps; species Tropilaelaps mercedesae. Next base: position 22,104 of record MNPL01000608.1, on the reverse strand, counting down.
GTCAAATATAACGTAGGAATACGTGTTCCAGCCTGATGTGTCAGCTCAAAACTATTATCACCACTATAATAATTGCTATCATGTGTAATGAATGTAAAAAACTTCCTGTCGCACCCATTGAAAATTTTAAAAAGCAAATATACAAGATCAATATTGAATAAATTTTTATCTCACTGCTGATCTTTACTAAATGCAACGTTGATCCCAAGTAGTGAAATTAGAAAAACATTTATTTTCATGTCATTCTATTTCTAGAACAAACAAAGAGTCATCATGTCGGTTGGGTCAATCACGGCATCCCCACAGCATGAGCTGTTCGCTCAAGCGCGTGACGCCAATATCATTTCCGGCCCGTCATGTAGTCTACAGCAACGTGTAGGTCCAGATATTTTTGTGTGTTTGCAGTTGACGTGGGCGCAGCCGTTCGTGTCAAACGAATCTACGGTGAAATGCGGAACCGGCTGGTGGATAGCGAGTGTCGTTTCTCAATGTTTGTCGCTAACAAACTAACACCTAACTTTGTAGTCCAGATATTATTGCCGTTTATATCCCCATTTTTACCACCAGCAACATCGCGATCATCACCGACAACATTACATCACGTTACTGTTGTTAAACACGGTATCCTTTATCTAAGTATATGCAGATAGGTACGTGGATGTTGTTTGTTAAGTGCTGTAGTCTGACGTTCCATTGGCCACCGGTAAAACCGTCACATAACACACAGCGTTCTTTTGTTTCGATTGATGTTTGCCTAAGACTCTGTATTATGCACGTACAAGTTTGAAACAAGGAAAAGAGCAGGCGTGTCAGCGCGTCAAAGACAAATTTAACATGTAGAATCATAGTACAGCACAAAGCCGTCAGAACTGGTATCGAAATTACGTTATAGATCTTTGCGACAAAAAATTAAGGTTATAATATTTTTAGATTTGCATGCAGAAAGATCTGCCGATGTACCTAAGAGCCTGGAGATCGGCCTTTTCGTATTAGCTGTGCCTTTCTGTTTGGAACCGAATCAAGTTCCATGAGTCTGTTTTTACTATGACTGAATGATATCGGTGCATCAGATATCGTTTCCATCTGTGACAACAGACAGCGGATTGCCTATTAGGTTGAATGTGGTGCTAAAGATGATTCGAGCTGGCCCATTAGCTGACGCAGCTCAAAAATCTCCTGAACCAATTGAAATTTTGGCCTTCGCAATCTGCGATGGTTCGAGTATGTGTCAAGCATTGTTTCCTGTAATAGATCGTCCTCTTCCTCATCAGCTAGATATGATGTATGACACAGGCTAACACATACGACAGTACAAATTAATAGCGATTGCTCAAATTCTAATTGATTTCCGCACAAAAAACACGCACTATTCGAGCCACATCGAACTCGGTATTATTAGGCTTACTTTAGACTGATGATACTTATTATGCTATTTCATTCGATATACTTTTAATCTAGTTGGTTTTATTCAACTCTGCACATTAAAAAATGTTTACATGCTTGTGATTACTAATTTAGTGACATATCTCCATCCACGGTCACTTTTTAAAAAGGCATAAATTTTCTCTTTTATTTTGTTTTGCTCGGCTAAATTAGACTATTTGACAGCAGTTGAAATTCCGAAACCGTTTGCATTTGTGGTCTTTCTAAAAATATATGATTACTTATTCTCTAAGCCGCCGAATAGGCGTCTTCATCAGTATACGAATATGAGATCTATGTGTATCATGATTTAGCCAAGAAATTTGACTGTCAGATTCTATTAACAAGCTTGTCGACGACTCCATTTTAAGAGTTTCCCATTTTTTCCACCGGCTTTTATGGTGGAGCTACAAGAACACATGGTCATCCTAGAGAATGATAAGATTCACAGCGATACTTTACAAATGTTCAGTTGAACCGTTTTGTGCATTATCCTTAACGTAATCCTCACGATTTAATTTAATCCCTAACTCATTCTTCATTTCTTACGAGAGAAATGCACTTTAATGTGACATCGTCTTTTTCTCCTGACCACTATTTAACACGGTACACCAAAAACCTCTCCGTGACTGTGATATTCTATCATTGCTGAGCGCACATCCGAGATTTCCGCCAATAGCATTCCTTCTTGTGAAGTTTTATATTTGGTCAGAATGAAAAATATTTAATATATAATATAACAAAATAGAAAAATATATAACATAACCGATGTGCAAATAACATTTTTTTGGCAGTGAAAGCAAGATATTTTCGCATTTAGTTTTATGTAATGGATAATCTGTAGAAATCGTTCTCGATAAACACACTGTCTCCGAAATATCCCTATAAACCTGAAAAGTAAAGGCCAAATAAATCATAATTAAGATTTAAAAAAACGGAAAAAGTAAGTTCTGTTCTGTGCGTACTTCGTACGAATGTATATAATGATACACAAGTGTAGTCCATCCTATTTTTGACCGTTCGATTTCCAAGAACTGCGTTGAATGTTTGGGCGTAATAGTGTGGTGAGCATTTCAAATCACGATTATGTAACGTCCTAACCAAGTGTAAGAAAATTAATTGAGTTAGTTCCCAAGTAAGCAGCTACAAACGGACACATACATGCATGCATCTCATAGCACGCTTATATGTGAAAACCTGAAGTGCGATTGACCTGTATGCATCGAAACTAAACAGGTTGATATGACCATGCATCCCTGACTATTCTCAGGCACTACGATCGCTAGGTCAAATAGCCGTAAAATATTAAAGGAAGTGACAGAAACGTATTGAATGTCGGGACAGTCGGAACTTAAATAGACCCTTTTCTCATTATTCTAGAGATAATTACTTTAATATCCTAAAGTAGTGTGAAACTTTGCGAAGAACTGAAACTTTTCAGAGTTGTGTAGCTGACTCCTTCATTGACCTATATTCATATGTTAACTGACTACAAGGGGTACTGCTGGACTTGTCCTGTATAGTTTGAGCTTGAATCTCAGTATTCACAATATTCCGCATGAATTAGTATATTCCATTAACAAGTCGGCAAAAATACGTAAAAATAAAGGTACAAAATTCTTACCGTGAACGTATTGTATTCAGCAGCTATTTCTTATTCCTTAGTTTTACTTTGTTTATATCCTTCTAAGACATTAAATTTCATTCCAACATTCTACCCAAGAAAGGACAACATACGCGGTGTTATTGAAACATTGCAGGGCACACGCGAAATGGCTTCTTTACTTAAAGGTTTAGTAGTGCAATTAGTAGTTGTTTGTTTAATGTCTTGCTGCACCTGAACATATTCTCCTAATGTTTGCGAGAAAGGTGCTCTTGCGGACGGCTGCAAGCATAAGCAAGTAAAATAATACGTGTGGTCAAAGTATTCAATCAATAGTGAATAGACGTCCTAATTATGCAACTCCATTAAGCCTTAACCTGATCTACTTGTGAACAATAGCCATCACTATCGTCACCGTTGTCTCACAAATTCAGTTAAAGGCACTAGGAACTTGTATCCCTCTGCAAAGATAAAAAAATTATAGCGCTATTTTGATAACTGAAGGAATACTCTAAGTAGTGATTGCTCATTGTCTTGATATAGTTAGATAGCTAAATATCTTGGTCAAGACAGGTCTACGAAAAACCCACTACGGGACCCATTAATGGGGAATTGATTGTGCAGGAATATAATAACCTGTTTAACTGAAATAAAATTTGAGAGTCAACTCCAAAATGTGCGTAAAGAAATAGGTACGCCTTTATTTAGTGTTTTCTGTTGATACGTTTTTATCCTTTCTCGAATCTGAATTTTTTCTTTGTCTTCGACAACTACCATTGTCGCAGACAAAGCCGCATTTACTCGTAAAAATTAAATAATCTTGGTATTCTTCTTTCACAGTAATATGTTGGCCCATCTCAGGACAATATTGAAACATATGGATCCCCTTCGTGATTAAAAAACTAAAACGAGAACGCTACAGACAATAACAGAGCGTAGCCAAAAAAAACTGACATGCAGACAAGAATTAAATTATAGATGCATTTACATTTAATAATACGAATGGGCCGACATATTTTAATGACAGATCTCCAGTAGTGTTTCTACAGCGAAAAAACTACAGTGAGCATTTAAACACCTGCTTAGGTTTTTATTTTCCTGTCAGTTGACAATCCTTATATCTGTAAAATGGACCTTATCTAGCACACTGCGTACAAATTATATCAGTCCAGTGCCCGAATGGTAAGTTTATTGCAATACAAAAAAGGAAGGTCTATATTCAAAAAGTGTGATGTACCAAACAAGTTCTCTTGCCTGAGACACCACGTTGAGCGATGTTGCGGTCGGCCAGTGTGGTGATTCCATAATTTCCTGTTTTCTTACTGGCCTGCATTTTGTTGTGCCATGTAATGCCATCAGCAGCATTTAGTAATTACCTTAACGCCAGCTGGGTGGCAAGACGGTGACCTAATAGGGCGAAGCTTTATTTACGTATATTATACAAAATGTTGTTGGCTTTTCGTCCAGTGCGTGACCGCAATTGGGTGGCATCGTATGACGTACATAGAAGATATTTGCCTAACTGTTTGTTGCAGAAGTAGCAATAGTAGTTGATGTTATTGTTGTTGTCGTTGTTCTTTTTAGCATTCCGCTAATGTTCTGGCTAACTTGCCCGAAATACGCCTCGAAAAAGTTGGATTTTTATTAAATTGGACGAATGGTGTACACTTAGGTTGAAATTAGCGTAAGAAATTAGCATAAAATGTTATTAAACAGGAAAGCTATGATATGAACTGACGAGTGAATACATGTTGCTTTATCTCTATTTATGTTTATCCTGATTTTAATACGGTTGGCCTAGTAAAGTCGCGTGACGCTATCTCTACGCCTCCGGGCATCAATGCGGGTTTATGGAAGCCGGTGAAAAAATAGGAGGGAAAGACGTATAGAACGAACCACAGGATGATTGTTCAACTATAAAAGAAAAAATGTATTATTCTACTAATCACAAGTACAAGTGTTCAGTTTTGCTGTTTATTTAGTCCTAGAGTTTAACTTTTTAACTATTGTAGGTTCTTTCCATTTTGTCCTTTCTATCCGTACAAAGACTGCCTAAAATTCATATTCCTCCCTGTTAAGCTCACAAATCGCTTACAATGATGATGATGGTTATTTAACGCCACGTTAAATAACTCCCCGTTCTTTTAAAAACAAATTACTCCCGTATTTCAAAAGTTGCAAATGAGAGTGCCGTGTTTAACCGATAAAGGCTCACTCAGTTAAATAGGTGTAGGGTGAACGTTATTCCTATGCTGCTAACGCTGTCGCTTTTTGCCTGATTTTTGAAATCTATTTTTATATGTAAACCGTAACTTAAACTTATGCAAGCTTATGTAAACCATAACCCTAGCATAAGCTCTACGAGCGATAGCGAAATATTATTGAAATTACGGTAGTGTAAAATTATGTTTGATGAAATGCAATACCTGTTACATATATCTCACGCTGAGTTATCTATTACACTCTCAGACACGACGTTCGTCAGCTCCCACTGTTGGGAAATCTTAAAAAGAGGTGACAGTAGTAGGCGCTAAAGAATTTGTATATTGCCATCCTATATTTGTTTACATGAGCCCCGTATCTTCGTTCTCGTGAAACGTCACGTTTGAAAAACGACGTTCCACTTTTTTATTCTGTAAAATCTCATATGAATTTATATATAACATTAAAGTCAATGGTGCGGATCCAGGACAAATTTATTTCTAATAGGCCCCGTTATGACTTTTGCCTTCAACTAGAAATGTCCTAACAGAAATAATGTTTGTTGACCTCATCTGTGCATATCTTAAACACTACAAACGCTACCGAAACCTCACTCGAAACAGACTTTGAAAGAAATCGCATTGGCGAAGGTATAAACCAATTGATAACGATTGCCCATAAAGACGCTAGTGGCACCGTTTCGATATAATTGCCGTGGAACTCCTCGAACGTCATATATTTTCGCCAACTTCAGTGAGATTCGCTGGAAGTGAAGCAAGCCCACGCAAAAAGATCTGCACCTTCCTATATTTGCGCTTAGCTCTCAAACGTTCATTCGACATTTTTTTTTATTTGAAAATCTGAAAACATTTTCAGAATATTTTTTTTATAATAGACGGAATTTAGGTTTTCAACTGATTGTGTTGCGGTTACGAACGCACCATATTTAAAATTTGGTTAGTAAACCAGTAAAAAATTTTTGTGATGTTATCACCGCTCAGCTATTAGCCTTACAAGTAACTTGTGTTGTTTAAAAGTGCTGTGTCGTCTTCGGTCAATTGACCCCAACTCCGGACGTAGCCAGATAAGTTTGATTATTGTTAACGTATTGAAACATTTTTCACAACGCAATCAGGACAAACACGAAAAATTTCTGTTATCATTGTCTGAAGGAATGTTAGAACTATTTACAATGTGACACGTCTACATACAATGGCGCTACATTTATCGTAAAAAAGAATCCGATTCAACATCGATCACCTGAGGCAATACTAATTCAGACCTACCGGGACCGGGTGCTATTGCAAAACTTTTTTAGAGAAAATTAACGGTTCTTGAAGTTGTGGTTCTTGTGTCGAAGCTGTTCAGAGCAGAAACGGAAACAAGATACTATACGTTTATTTTGTACGCTGATACATTTTTGTAAGACACCAATGCCATCATAGACAGGTTAACTAGCTTTTTTAATCCGGCGCTAGTGTAGCGCAGGAATAAGGTCCCGCAGTAGTCCTCGCAGACGTCCTATAATGCCTTCTGAAGCAACATGAAAATGCTTGAAAAGAGTACCAACCTCAGACGAGCAGAAGTAAGACTAAAAAACAAAAAGAAGTATTTATGGTCCTCGTGAATATGATTCAATGAAGAAAAATAAAACACCTATGTTGACTAAATTGGCGTCTATTATTCAGATTTCAGCTACAAGTATGCTCATCGTATATCTAACCTAAACCTGTCCAGAAAAGACATCATGGCAAAAATACTTCGATCGTATGTGTATACAGCCGTGCGCGTTCAATTTTCCGTTAAGTTTTCAACGGACAAGGACGCGCTACTCAAATGCTATTATACCATCTGTTCACATGTCATTTTGTGGTTAACAATTTTCCAATTTATATCCTTCAAATAAGATATCGCCCTCGTTATAAAAAGCCGTTAAACGCCGCCAGGTCTGTCGGTCAGCTTAGCTAGCCATACGCAGTAATTGCCCTTTAACTTCGTTGGTCCACAGGAGGTAATTAATGACTAGCAGATGTGTGGTCCACCCCTGACCCCTGTCAAGACAGCTTTTTCGCTGCCAAATGCTGTATTACAAGAGCTATAATAGCATCAGCAGCAGCTACAGCAGTGACAAAAACAAAACAGCAACTCGTCAGATATCATCTCTCTGGTAATTTATTTAGTCTGCCTTATAGATCATGTCCTCATCAGTGCTGCGGTATCAGCCTTGTGCATTTGAATCGCTTGTTCTTGGGAAACTCATTAGAAACCGTTGGATGTTGTAGATCTATCGTTGGAGATAGGAACCAAATGAATAGTTATCAATAAATGGAATGGACTGTTAAAAGTTTGACACTAGGCATCGTCGTTGCCCACGTCCTAGAGGGAGGTCCTTAAAGGCTTTTTTGTCCGCTTGTATACTATTCCAATGTATAGTAAAAACAAATCAAGCACTGAGATTTTGCTTGCATGTTATGTTATTTAATTTGTCGTACGGTGCGAATGGCAGTCAGAGGCATTTTATGAATACCCGAAACGTAATACGAGCAACTACATACTCGTTATTGTTATGGCTTATTGTAAATGTATATGTGGGACATATCCTTCTGTTATTAATGTGTCAAATCACCTTATCTGACAATTCATATTAGTATATCCAGGTGTAAGTTAATATGTGCTACTACGATGTGTGATTTAAAGTTCGTTGTATTTTTAGTTATTATTATTATTAAAATGAGCGTAGCTGGATAATACAAATGAATTTTCCAAATGGCATCAGAAAGCATTCAAGGCAATATTTATGAAAAAGATCTAATATTTATTCACAACTACTATTTCATTTTTGTCTTTAGATTGCTTCTCAGGTTTCTTGCCGTAACCTGGACACGAATTTAACCCATCCAGTCTTTGTTACATTATTGCTTGCCTGGTGTTAGAGCTCATCGCAACCACCACCCACGACGGTTTTTCCGTCCCGCCTTCGGCGTCGGCAGGCATCAAAGCTAGGCCGCCCAAACCCTCTCTGAGTGCCAATGGCTCGTACCGTCTCTGACTTACTCATGATCGAGAATGAAAACTGTTTGCTGACAGGCGAAGAGCAACCGGTATGACTGCGATGACGACATACAATTGTTGTCTTAAGCCACCTAAGATCGCCGTGGGAGGGTACATTTTATGGCGACTTCGGATCCTTCTCATGTGCCCGATAGAATTGTAGGTTAAGGCGACGGCACTGGGAGGCGGAGGGAACGGCTCTGAAAGTCAATATGTATACACGACTTGCTGTCGTTTGCAGATACACGACCCCTGGGTGTGTCTATTTGAAAAAGATCAGACTCTGGTTCAACGCAAAAAGTCTAGGAAAGCCGCACAAACCGCATGCATGGTGCCGAATAATTTTAGATGAATAATTTTACATATTTACTATATCTATTAATTTTCCATACGAAATACAATATATGGTCACAACCTCTTTGATACCTTATATGGTGTTAATGAGGCGATCACGCTGACCATAAATCTTTGTCCTCGTACCGTTTTTAAACTATATCTGATGCTTTACAAATTTAATGTGCCACTCGCCGTATGATACTCGATGCAAGATGTAAATAAAAGAACAAAGCTCTACGAGTTCTTTATAGATTTCTTACAGCTTTAAGCGGCAAAAATATGTATTCACTTCAACTTCAAACACTTAAACTAAGTACGTACTATTGAATATCACATTATCGTTATAATTCCTTTAAAATGCCCTTCTGTGGAAAATGCTTTCACGTTACACAGTGGATCACCAGTTGAGTGTACATTGGGTCAACTTGATATAGAACATATGGTTGAATATCTGGTAATAAAAAACCTGACGATTAGGCAAGCTACCTTCAGTGGTCACCTAAATTTGTCATTTGTTTCCTGCTTGATTCGTTTCACAATGTCTCCAGCCCATGCCATATTCAACGTAAAAATTCTATTTCGAACGGATTTCTCACTTTAAAGCTCAACATGTTAAACAAAAACGATATGTTAATAATAAATACATGGCTAATATGTGTGTTATATCGAGTAGGATTCGTGAAGGACTCTTGACTGATATCCTATAGCCGCGTATACAACATAGAACATGCATCCATAACACATGGCATGTGTGTTTACGTTGTACTATAAATGAAAGCCAGCAAGTACATTAGCCTCAAATTACCTTTAAAATGCAACTCGAAACATGCGAAGTATAACACAATGCGAACATGCAAGCCTAGTTAAAGCAGCGATCAGTACACAAGACAACCTTGGATGTTCTAAAATTCCGGAATCTCTGAAAAAGCAGCAAGAGCAATATCAAAAAGACTTCTCAGATTACGCAGCGCTGCTATTCAATTTAAAATAAGACTTGTTACACTTCAAAAAAGACCGACGTCAAGAAGTTGTTTTTAGCAAACGAACGAGAGCAAAAATTAAGTGGCACGTGTAAAAGACCTTTATGTATAAGTGCTTTGTAAATAAAATCTTGTAAAAAAAGGCGTTCGATTGGGACAACAGAAAAGAGATTTCAACGAGAGCTAGCATGGCGGGCGTTCTTCTATCGCGTAATCTTTCTATCATCATAAGTAGAAGTTACTGTACTAATCGTGCTAGGTTCTATTTTACTCCTTACTGTAAAAACGGCGACTGTGAAACAATATGGGACCCAGTGGTCATTTCAGGGGCACTTAAGGGAAGCCTATATCTTTTGCACTTGAAAGAAAGAAGACAAACCGCTAAACTTACAAGGTTCTCTTTACAAGCGATGGTACCATAGTTGGTGCGTCAGAATTTACAGGGCCTGTTTTGTCAGACAAAAGAAGGACAAGTCAATTGTTTAGAAGTGTATCGACTATCCAACGGAGACAACCACAACAAGTCCCCTTCTTTTATGACAAAGCATGTTCGCAAAAAACATTGTCAAAAGGAATAAACACGCACCTTCCAAAGCATATCTTTTAACAAGAAAAATGAATACGCGAAGAAGCTCTACAGAACTCAAGGAGCAATTATATTGTGCATGATATAGACTAATAATGTAATTCTCTACATAGGAAAAACGAAGACGAAGGCATACTGATAGACACACTGATAAAATTGAAATGGAATGGCTACTCCATATTGTGAACTCAAACGGGGTAGGAGTGGATAAAGTGAACTCCTACAGTGCAAAAGGCGACACAAGAAAGAAATATTAGTCTAAACACATCGGAGCGAACGCCGATATCCCACATAGAATTATTGAGAAGCAAGACAGCTGCACAGAGGCTGAATACACATGTTGGTCTATTTAGGATGTCAATGATTTTAAAAGCTAAGTAAAGCGCCAAAGAAAACACTTGTAAGTTCGACAAGGGTGAGCCACAATTCCAAAGCCAACTGCGACCTCTAGTTTAGCGAGACTGTATCAACAGGATCGTTTATAGAACGACGCCAAGCCGAGTATGAAAACTTTATTAGTATAGGGCCCCCTGTGGTCACCAGCAGCTGCCAAACGGCCTGAATATGGACGCAGGAACATAAAGAGTCAGTCGCCGACAACAGTAGTAACTACTATAGTCACATAAGTAGAAGTTGAGACCTTTCTGGTAAGAGTGCGGTACCAGGGACCAGATACGGTAAATGCAGGTAAAAAGGAGGTGATACGAACAAGGGCTTTAGAGGTCACTAAGCTACGGTGGGAAAGCCGCAAGATTTAAGAATAAAATATATAATTCAAATAGTAGTGAAGTCAAACAGGAATAAGAGGAAATGTGTACTATCATAAAAGCGATAAAATTGGATATACTATTTATATACGTAAGTGAAAATCATCTGTCGGAGCCTGAGACACTGCCGATTAGAGTTAGCGGTAGATGGTCGTGAATGATAAGAATCATACAAAAGATCACTTACTAATCTAGGACTACTGGTACATGATAGACATAATCTAAATATAGTTACCAATTGAATGAAAGGGTATTTTCTAGTAACGATTAAAAATAAGGACTGCACCTTCGACTGCAAAAAAATAAGAACTGCAAAACTATGACAATCGATTACGAACAATAACAGAGTTGTCCGGGTACAAAAAGGCGCTCCTTGTTGTCTTTGATAGGGAAGCAGATTAGGAAGTTGTAGGAGTTGAAAATTCTGAAAACAGCGTCAGACGATAAAGGTATTAGCACAAGCGACAGTGCTACAGGAAGACAAACATAAATCACTTAGATGATTCTTGATCAAATTCGATACATGCATAAAGAACCTAAACGTTAAGGCATGAATGCTACTATGCAACGATCCTCGCTTCTAACTAAGTTTAAGACTTTTGCGACACAGTTTGTGACCAGTTTAGTTAAAGAAATACCTAACCGGACTTTCACCAATGAAGCTTGTATCATACGTTGATAATTTAATGACCTTCTAATATTTACTGGAAATTCTTTCGCCAAAATCTAGTTGAGTTTACGAGTGAACAAGAGCTTTGAAATTACAACCTTATTAACGCGGTGACTGGAAACTGCTTAAATACACACAAGCCTTCTCTAAGCTTTAAAGCGTGATTTTATTTATAAAATGGAAAAGCACTCCTAAGTAACACTAAACAGAATTTATATAAACATATGCATATGTGACAAACGTATTTAAATCCTTTACGTCTTTTTAAATAATTTAAATTTAAGGCCTTGGACTTTACAAACTCCTATCTGATCATAAGTAAATAAATCAGAGTGGTTTTTATTGTAAAATAGGAAACGCATATGTATTTAAATTATTTCGTAAAAATAAAATTTTAAAGAAGTATTCATGCCATATATATATATATATATATGGCCATTAATGATAACTCTATCTCGTTGAAAGCATGCTTTGTCCATTCCTATGGAGAGTATGGTCCACTATGGGGACAATTTCAGCCTACATCAAAATCTCCTGGTTTTGATCTTTTGAGGATGTTTTGAATCATTGGCACAAAAAATGTTTTGCAGAGTAAAACATATTGAGTTTTCTGCTACTTGCCTAATCCAATGTTTACCTGAATGTTAAGGTTGACCATTTAAGTGGGTCACATTTCGAAGAGCATAATTCAATTGAAAAGTTCACCTAGCTTAGATAAGCAGGTGTTTCCTTTAATGCTCATTTTAAGCGTTTCCCGTCAAAATTCAGCGTGTCTCTTAGACAAATAATGAACTGTTAAATGACTCTAAGGTTCTTCTTTATATACAGCACCTGCTGGCAGCTTGAAGCTATATAAGCACACGCCATTATGTGCGACTCATTTTTCACATTTGCCAGTTAAACATTACATTTGCACATGCGTACATGTATATTGGTACACACAGATGGCTTGTATTGAATTTCGACTGAGTCTATCCTTAAATCCGCATGGGTTTCACATCTTCGGGCGCTTGGCCAAATGTCTGTAACAGAAGCAAAAGCGGAAGTAGGTGTGCTACAAGGGCGAGGAAGTCCAACGAGCCATCTATATCAACTATTCTTTGAAGTTGGATAGAAATTTTGCATTTTTTTCATGAGACAAGTATTTTAAGAACAAAAGATTGGTTACACGCATCTAAGCTATAGATGCTACCAGTGATCGTAGTCAGTTGATCCTGAGAGGGCTGCTTTGAACAATAAATTTTTACGCATTAGTACGTTTCAGCGTATTCAAAATCGGCCGCACATAAGCCATTTAGCAGGTCCTTATGTCATGAGCTTATAAATAGAGCACACAGAACCTCTCATAATTTGCGAGACAAATCCGACAAACCACGCAGGGCGTATGCAATTCGTATCGCATTCTTGCCTTATATTATTCTCGCTGTTTCTGCATTTCTTGTGAACAAAACGGTGAGAAGGCGCCGCAAAAAACTGTGCTTTTGTACAAGTGACTATGAAAGCATTGACGTATCTGCAAATACGGCTAAGACATAATTATACGTCCTACTAGGTAGACTGCATCATAGAGAGAAGGCGTCTTTCTAACGCCCGCTTTCCACCGTCTTGTCTAAATTGACCATAGAGGTAACACGTCAAAAAATACCAGAGAAGGAGCGGTGAGAAATTCAACGACCACAGATGAGACCCGGCCTAAGAACGCCGTTGAGCGCTGGAATTCCCTGGACGTGGTTGTACGTATGAACGCAATTGCTTCATTTAAATGGTATCAGAGTTTGGATGACTTCCGTCGTCAGTACCAACGGCTGACGCTTAGAATACACAGTAGGGATAAGTGGTGCTAGTTGGCCGATCTACCAACCATCATTTGGCCAACTATAATTTATAATCAAAACCACCACGTCACGGTAGCACGGCTACGAACGGATACACTGAAGAGAGGATACGATTTTGCGATTCATAGCTGACTCGAGGCAGCGTCATGTGTTAGACGGAAAGAAGAAGCTACGGCTGATACCGGGGGAGCGAAAGGGAGTACTGCCAAGAGATTTTAGGTTGAGTGCCAGAAACTCCGTCGTAGGACGTCTTCGCATCTGAGGCGTCGAAAACGGTCGAAACACATGGATATGAGGAAGGGGCAACAAAAACTGCTGCAATCAACAACTACGAACAGCCGCGTGACTGACAATAAATATCATCTGATGATTTCACATACTGTTGCTTCGTGTGTGCCGTTTCTCCTTTTTTCTTGTTGGGGTAGAGTTGATGACACCGAAAATCGCCCTTAGGGAAAGCCTTCACTGGTTAGGAATTTAGAACTGATGTGCGTAAGCACCACATTTCAATATAATAAGCACATAGTGGTGGTTGTTTAGTTTTAGACTCATTCCACGTACAGCGAGGCAAGAGAAAAAAGTGGGGCTAAACTAAGGGGCAAAATACATGGAGGGGCGTATCGTTTGTTTAGCTGTCGCTCCTGTCGATTCATTAAGGTCACCACTAATCCGAAAATAGGTACAAGTGTGTGGGTGTGGGTTTGTGTGCCTGTGTGTATATGTACAACAGATCATAATGATGGGTGAAAATAAAGCACTAAACCACCACCACTTTTCTGCGTATGCAGTCTCGGGTCAAGTGTTAACGCTAAAATGTAACTAAAATTAAAGAAATCAGAATAAATGTGACGTGGATTAGCCTGAATGCACTGCCTGTTCACACACTGCGATACACATTTGTCTTGTTATGGATTTTATTTTGTTATGTAATATCATTCTGTGCACACATATCGCACAAATGTTTGGCTGTCTCGACAAATTGCTCCTCTCCAAGTCGATTGCACTCTATGTTTTGCTAAATTTCCATTAATCCTAAAAAAAGTGCATCATTGGTGGATTTCTAACAGTTGTAACAAGACCGACGCTGTAGCAGAAACATGGTGAATGTACCCAAAGCTCAAACGCAATAAATTAACATTTCAATTCGCTTCTAGGCAACAAACAGACGTTTATCGAGGAAACAATGCATGAGCCTAAAGTTCTTTCCTGTGTATTTGCATTGAGCAGATATGTATACCTTTTGCAAAATCATTAATAGCGTTGAGTTTCCCGTGGTTTGAGTGCTCCACTGAGTGCCAGTAGCAAACTGAAGTCGTTCGTTCGGTGATTCGTTAAAGGTTTTCGCCTTCGCCGGTAACAACTGTAGGGTTTTGTGGCTGTTGTTGGTCGGCCAGTTAATAAATGGCTGGTGCAATTACAACGAAAATGTAAAAAAATACAACGAAACGCGTTGCGGATGCGAGATAGTACAGTGCGTACAGTATGCGTTTTAACATGTATATGGCGTCGATTTTTGTCGTCACGGATAAACTCGCTTTTGTTCAGGACAATGATGCTAATATCGAGGATCTACATTTTTCATCTATAATACTATTTCCCTATCTCGTATGTACGTAATGAATACTAGTCGTGCCTAAATTAACGTAAAATGAAAAGCGTGGTTAGCATGGTGCAAATATATTTGAATTTAAAACGAATCCATCCTTTGTGAGGGCTAGGAATGAAATGAAAGAGATTACATCGTCGGCAACAAAAACTGTGGTGGGCATACGGCAAGAGATTTACGGTGCAATACAACTACGTTCAATCAAAGCCAGTAGTCCGTACTCATCAGTGCGGTTGAAACTCTCCTCCTGCAGACTGTTTGTGTGCGTGCAATAATAAGACTTGGCGCATAGATTAATTACTGCTAGGGTATAAACATCATGGACGCGAAAGCTTTATTTCCTGTACCATGTACATATGGTCGGTGGCACGAGCAATAGCTGTTTAGGAACACAATAACCAAGCTTCTTCCATGAAACGATTGGAAAAAAGCCTTTTGTGGTGGACTTCCTTGATGTAGGCTGCCTTCATTTTTACTGCAACGCTAACACTTAAGAACACCTTGAAAAGCTCTAGTGGCTCTTCCTTAATACAGCTTAACATTTACTATTGATTTTCTACTCACGTCACAACCTTCACTGGTTCAGCAAGGATAGCAACCAACTGAGCTATAAAAACGCCCTTTTATTAAATACTGTTGTGTAAACAGCGCCGTACTTTATGATGTTTTGCCAAACAGCGCAGCGTCAATCGAACGCCTGAGATACGGTACAGTAATTTTCTCAATACACGCATGTATTTAAGGCAAAGCTATGGCGTCACTGCACGCATATATTGTCATGCTCTGCTCATTCGGATGCTCAGATGTTTTTCTCTGTTCTCATCGAACTTGACGCGGCTTGGTAAACGCGTCGATTTCTTCCGCTAGATTTAGTCGTCAAGTGGATTAGGGCTCCGTAATGCTTGGGGGAGGCTTGTCCGGGAATTCCCCAATTCGAAATTCTGCAGATCCAAGGCAAGCAAGCCCACCTCTACAACCATCACCGCCACTCTGTCTGTACTCGTTTCCTCAAGCCTCCCTTTCTTGGGCACCCCGCACACTTACACACACGCATCCATGCTAGACCCCCATATTATAGCGAGCGAAGCAGACTAGATTCGCCCCTTTTCACTTCCCTGCACCATCGTTCCAACTTTTGTGCCTATGCAGCCAGTTCAGCCGTCGACTTCAAGGGGAGGGTTGTAAGGGTGAGCTTCCCGCACTATCCCATCCCTACCTTCAGACCCTGCACTCTGCGCCTCTGCTCTTCATCAGTGAGCGAACAACTGCAAGACGGGGGCACTGTGGAGACCGCTGGTGGGGTGATGACACTGAATCGATGCCCCGTCTCGGCTTGGCAATAAGAAGGGTGGGTAAGAGGTTTTGGTGACTCTGCTACTGCTCGCTTATGTCGGACTACCAGACATCTTCTGTCCTTAAGGCTTTTTGAATATTGGTACCTCTGGTGATTGCTCGTCCGTAACTAAATTGATTCTATCATGACTACCAACCGGCATAGCTACCCAGGCCCTTCTGTGCCCCTCTAAAGAGCTTCTAGTACTGTCCACTACTGCGCTTTTGAGGCAAAAACACTGGAGAGAATCGAAACATATTGAATGCAGTAAATGCACAACCCCATGCGACCCACGCGAAAAGCAGTCAGCCGTTGAGTAGCTGTCAAGTTATACGTACGTTCATATCCTGTAAATTGCGTTCACTTTCCATATGAAGCAAACGTGTAGCAAATATGTAGATGTAAACGTGCTTGACTCTTAGATGGTACACAGATGACATACATTAAAACGAAGAAACACCTTTGGTGAAATTATAACCTATAATTTATGCGTTAGAGAAGCTGCTTGCGTAGTTCTACACGGATATAGCAGCAAAAGGTTATCGTTCGATGTTATCAGTGTGTGCATAAGCGATACGCAGTGCATTAATTTGACTCTAATGCCAATATGACACAAATTAATTACTTAATTTGTATGATATAAAATGTCGTGTAAAAACAGATGTTGCAAGGAGAATATCGAGCTAGCACCTGCCTTCTTAAAAAATTGGAAAAAATACTGCACTTACATTACGGTGTATTTAAAATAATTGTCGAATAAGATTTCGATCCAGTGTAAGCTTAATCTACCGCCTTTTACTGGAAGGAAAATGTTATTGTTCACCGCCAACGCTGTTAACTAGCTTTTCTAACTGGTAGTTTCTGTACATTCGCCTTTGCAAAACAGCCGTCGTATTTCGTCCCATACTCACATGTTGTATTATAATGTGCTGCAAAGTTTTAGCAGCAGCCTTAAATCCACTCTCAAAGAATATTGCCATGCATATCCAAAGTGTACTCCCGTAGTTCCATGGTGATTGTTACCAACGACCCACCTGGATATAAGCCGTAGTTTTTCATATAGAAAGATTCCGGGTTTATCCGATATTTCAATGAGGCAATCTCTTTTGTGGCTTCTCATTCTGGGCGAGATTGAACCGAGAAAAAGTAATAAACGCCAGCTGCTACACAGGTAACAACACGTCTCAAGGTCAGCGACGGTAAACCCGTTTCATAACTGGACAGAAACTATTTTAGATTTTGCGCGAGGGAGAATCGGCCAGATGTGACAGATGGATATATATATATATACACTGCGCGATTCAATTATGGAAATTTGTCAACCAAAAAGAAAACTAGAGAATATAAATAAGGCGCAACGCGGTTATATTGGATATATTACTTGAAGATATCCGGGCCATAGTAAATCGAAAAGAATAATCGACCATAATTCAGTTGACGACCTGAACTGTATACATAGTAAATCTACTCCTTTGATAAAATACTAACACTCAAGGTATAAAACTGGACTGTCAGTAAAGATTGTAAATACACTCAGATATTCTGCTTGAACAATCAGCTCAGACTGCTAATTTCTAGCATTATCTGGGCAACACAGAAGTCCATCAACTACACCAACATCTGCAATTCGAAACCAACAGCGTATATACGATTTGAAACTAAATTTATACTTCAAACTTTATTAATGAAATTGGAAAGTGCGTTAATAATAGTTACCACATGCGTATTATTTGTTGCATGTACCATTAACGAACAAATAAATCGTTTTAGGTGAAGATCGACGTGCAATTATCTTTGACTTTTAATTTACCCGGTCTTTAATGGTATAAAATCTGCATATAAATTTATTTATGAACCGGCATGCTACTTTATAGCCGGGAAATTTACAAAATCAAATGAAAGGTTTGAAACGTGTCACATTTAAGGCTTAATAACTGACTTTAGGATTAATAGGACATGGTTAGTGATTAAATTTAGGGCACCGCACCAATCGAAGGAGAACGTTTCAAGACATTTGACAAATATGAGGTATAGTCTCATACGTAGCGTGAGCTTTGACCTTCAAAATAACATTATTAAAGACACAGTGTTTATGGCGTGCGTATAAAGTATGTGCTATTGACGTCTGCATTTGTGCTCCTTCCCAAGCGAAAGCAACGATCTACTTGCTCAACGTTGGCAGGTTTTTCACTTCCCAAATGCTCATATACAACAACCCTAATTAAAGCAAAAGCAGTGGCTTGATTAGTGCGATTATTCCACGCAAGTCACTAGATACGGCGCTTACTGGGGTGCTAGCAGCTAACGTGACGAAGTAAACGACTTAGCTTGGCAGGTATCGCTACGAGCTTCATCCAACCCTCGCCTTCGTCGCTTTGCTTGCGTCTCATCATCTGCATCGAAGAAGACGTGGTACCAACAGCATCACACCCGTATGCTTATACCGACACGCCACAACGAATACGCGGACGATTCATACTAGTCAGCTGCTGAATGACACCGTCGGGGTCTGTCGTTTTTCAATTTCTGAAGAACTTTATGATGCACACTGCATTATACGCCGCACACAGGTGACATAGGACAGGAAGCTACGTCGGGAACTTAAACAACACCTCCACATTGACATTATAAACGAACACGTGGAACCGAGACAATGTTTCCTCCGAGAATGCTACAGCGTGGTGACAATATTGCATTATGGTGTAGTGGTTGATCGAAGAGGAACATTAATATACACTATTATTTGTTAATTTAACAGCATAAGTTTTCTAGAATACATTAAGTATTTTACCAACCCAGGCCTGCGTGGTGGTGTACTTATGAAGATAAGGCACAACACAATAGTATTGAACTGAGTCAGAGCATAATTGTGTTTGTTAGTCTAAATAAGGTTATTTTGAATGAGATTGAATTGTCATTTTAGATAGTCGTATATTGAAGCCAAAATATAGAGAAGAAATGAACATACCCTATCTGATACACAAAAGACCAATGAGTAGTTATGGATTATCGTCTGCCAGTTCTTACCATTTGATATGTGGCGTATGTGAAGAACTCACTCCCTTAACACTACTAGCTTTCAAATTCACTAACGATTTAACCTCAAACAACACATTCATAACAAGCGCTGCCTCCACTGCTCAAATAAATAACAGGCACCAACGATTCGTAGTCCTAGATGGTCGCCGTAAACTGCAACGAGAGTCGTGTCACCTGCCATTAAATAGAATCTTTTATCTACCTTTCAAACATCTTTCAGCGCGAATATAGGCGGCACAGTTTCTGTATGATATAATTCTACGAACATCGCAGTCATCAGGCAGAAGCTTAACGACTGCATTCCTATTATATTACTACACGTAATCATTTCAAAACATTTAGACAATAAGATTTGTCGGACGCGTGCGAACATCAATGACTAAAAAATCAACGGACGTCTCTTTGGCTCCTAAGAAAATCTGACATATCTGTTTTTGTCCCCGAAATCCCCCCCACCTTCCGCTCATATTCTGCTGGCCCTAATTGCGTTCTCGGCGCCTAATCACGATAGTACCGTCCCTCCCTCCTTTAGTGTCAACAAACACGTATACAAGGCAGCAAAATGTTTAGCTAACAAAATGCATTGCGACGATTGCCAGGTGGCAGGAATTATACCTTTTAGAAGAGCCACCCGGCTAGTACCTAGATGGTTTTTGTATCGAGCGTCATGCGCATCAGTCCCGCTTTTTCTCCTAGTGTTATCATTGTATGTGTGTAGGTGGCTCCGGTGTGCAGTAATCGCAGGGTTCGTTCTGTCTTCCTGCAGGTGAATATGACCCAATCGGCGGCATGCATACGGGGCGGTGGAGGTACAAATAGTCGAGGCATTTCCTCCTGCCGTTTTTGCAAGTCCGTCTCTTGTACAGCTGAGCGACGACGACACTCGTGAGTACGTGGCGAATATAGGCGATATAAAGAATAGGAAGCTGGAGCAGAGAAGAACCTCGCAATCCTCCGCTAGGTTAAAGTAGCAGACAGGTGGAAAGTTCAACTTGGCTTGGCAATGAAACTTTTGTGCCACAGAGCACTTTCAGAGTTCTGGAAACCGCTGGTTGAAAAGTTGGTCGACTCAAGAGAGATGGGGTGAGCGATTGATGAAGGGGATGGAATCACTCGACGTTTCGCCATTTGGTTAGAGCAAAATGTTTTAGATCATGCCAGTATCTCTCCGACTGTCCAGCACGAAGTAGTCTGGTTATTCGACTCGATTTCTATAAATTACATGCGTATATTGACGTGCACTGTAGCATTGTCTACCATGATTTATCATTTGTTTTGGCTCGATTTGTGAAAACAGCGAGTAAACTGGACACAGGCAGAAGTATGCCTACGATGAAACAATGTAGTACTATACACTTTCTACTGATTTCCGTATATTGGTATCATATATTATACAGTATAAAAGCACAATATTGCTTAAGGATTGTTCCCTACTACATCTAAAATGATCATGTCTGTTCCATACTCGAAAAGTGTGACGCCTGTTTTTGGGATACTATTTTTTAGAATACTTTTTGGCTCTAAGCTGCAAATCGTCCTCAAATTTGTTTTTCGGATAAACTATTCAAAGTGTTTTTCAATTCCCGTCGATGCAAAGAGTTGCTCGGCTAATCAAGCATAAGGAGTCTTACTATTTGTCGAAGTTTTTATATATATATATGCCAGTTCTCTAGAGCTATGGGTAACGTAAATTTAATGGCATCGCAAAGTTTCGAAAGTAACGTTCAAAAATTATACTTTTTTATGGCTAGCCATATATACTTAATGTACGATAATATCATATCATCGGGGCCGTCCGCTCTATTTTCTAAGGTATCTTGACTTCGTGTAGTAGCAGTTAGTTTAAGATCATTACGGCGAAATGCCTGGACTTAACCTTAGTGACTAAATCGATTAATAAAGGTGAGCTCCACAAACTAATGGCCTTGTGGATTCTTTACTATCATATGAGAACAGCTAATACCGTAGGCTACTCTTTGTTGTAACCGGGAGGGCATGGCGCCCTGACATCACAACGACGTGTGGATAATAATTCGTGCGATACACGCCGCGGCACACTTAACACGTTGTTGATACATTCCAAGTTACTGCTTCAACAAACTGCTTTCGTGGGCAATGAAGTAGGACAGTCCACGTGTGACGAAGACAGAAGGAAAACAGCCCATACACCAATTTGGTTAGATTGAAGTCATGGAGCTTTAGGTCATTGTCAACAGTACTCACACCCGCCCTTTCACTGCATACCTTAAGGCATATTACAGCTGTTACTCTATTCTGTTCTTATGAAAAAACATCTGGTATTTTCTATGATATATATGTATATATACACTTTTTATTTCTAAGACCAGTTTCGTTCATGCAACCAATTTTTCGAGATACATATGATTTAATTTAAAAAAAGCACAAGCCTAGAACGATGCAGGTATGAACGTAATTTATACATTTATGCAATATATAACTCAATTAGATAGACCTCGAAATTTCCTGCTAGGCCCTTACCTTTTGTCTCAAAGCAGCACCGCCTTGTTGCAAAGCAAGGTGAAACAACTCTTTTAATGAACTTTTTTTAAAAAATACTTCTTATAGGTTTGTTATAATGCTTAGTTCATTAGCGATGTTACGGCTGTTTAAGCGTTTATATATATATATATATATATATATATATATATATATA
>MNPL01000607.1:0-83217 GCA_002081605.1 Tropilaelaps mercedesae | reverse complement strand
TATATATATATATATATATATATATATATATATGTACAATCCCCTGTACAGAAACATGCGCACCGGATTTTAAGTCTACACAGTACTAAGCATGTGAATGCCTAGCGTTGGTATCTGTGCAAACTTGTCCCCGCTTTAAGGTTAGAGCTTAATGCTCTTATTATCTATCTTATTTTGCGCGTTTAAGCACACACCAATAACAAAAGGAATGAAGATGACGTTTCTCAGTTGTCTATTATCAGTGTTGCTACTTGCTAGAATCTTACACCTAATACATGACTAAAAACAATTTTCATTTGCCGAAAGGTTTACGTATGCCTTCCTCCTCCAGCGGTTGCTTGAGGTGCTGTGGGAGCAGTTCCGCTTCCACCGGCATTTTTCATCGCTACGAAAACGCTCTGAAAGTTTTTTATCTCGCTGTCTAATGTATCATGAGAAGCCGAGGCCGTACTCGAATTAGCGGGAGCAACATGTCCGGTTGCGGCGATTGCCGGGGAGATGAGGGTTCCTGCACCAGCGGTTAGATGAGCCGGCTTGCGAAGAATGGCCGGTTTATTTGGCGGTATCGGCGGGGGCGCTGGACGACCGCTTGACCGTGCGTCCTCTCCTACACGGCGAGAACAACAATCCAAAAAAATAGAAAAAGTTATACAAGAAACTTCCTTCTATGCTGAAATGGCAATTGATGATGGAAGGTGACCGCAGTCTGAATAGGTGGATAACTCGCTAATCAGAACACGTTTTAAAATAATCGACGACGATGATGTGTTTCTATTTTTCCGACCTGTTAATAATGACAAACGCTGGTTGGTTTGATCAATTTTAAGCATATTTCAGCGATCCGTGTCATTACACAATACAAAAACATCTCTGTTCAGAACAAAATTTGTCCGAAATTTGCTCGAAAGCCTGTTTTTAATAGACTAGCGTTTCAATAAAACCGCACTGCATACCAGACTTGCCACCCGTTGCCGCTGCGGGTAAAGGTGACGTATTCGGCCCTGCCGGAAGCGGCCCCAAAGGGGCGTGAGCGATGGCCCTTTGAGCTAAAACAGCTGGAGCGACCGCGGGTGCTGCTGACGAATGGTGTGCCGGAGCGAGTGCAGGACCACTAACCAAGTGACTCCGAACACCGCCTCCGGTCAGGCGCTCCAGTTCTGTTCGTAATCGTTCGATTTCGGCCTTTTGTCGAGTATTCTCCTCTCGCAGCGCTTCAACCTCCTGGCGACATTGCGCTCGGTGCGCTGCGTGCTGGCGGCCAGCAGCCTCGGCCTGTTCCTCAAGCAAAAGACTGCGCTTACTTTCTTCCTCCAAACCGTCGACCATTTCAGCATTGCGCGCTTTTTCTTCGCGTAGTGCTCGCAACAGCTCGACGCAGTTCTGGCGCGCAGTTTCGAGTTTAGTCACCAGCCGCTGGCGTTCCGCCAGTAAAAGGAGGACCATTTGCTTTTCGCGTTCTCGCACTCGGTCCAAAACAAGACTTGCGGTCGTCTCTGCGGAGTGTGCACCAACGGAAATTTTGTGATGAAATTTTCCAAACTGAACAATAGACAAAGTCGTACGAAAGGTGAAAGTGAAACCACTAAACTGGATTGGTAGCCAAAACAGAAGCATTTTATTCAGTTGCCATGCGCGTGACGCACGAGACTTGTACAAGCCGTAATATTGCTACCAAAAAAACAAAGGCTATAACCGCAGCATCTTTTGCGGTGTCGCTACTATGCGAATAACACGGCTATCTGAGAATATATCGGTAAACCATAAACACA
Source organism: Tropilaelaps mercedesae (assembly GCA_002081605.1). Taxonomy (NCBI): domain Eukaryota; kingdom Metazoa; phylum Arthropoda; class Arachnida; order Mesostigmata; family Laelapidae; genus Tropilaelaps; species Tropilaelaps mercedesae. Next base: position 81,448 of record MNPL01000607.1, on the reverse strand, counting down.
AAAAGACCGAGGGTAAATTATTATTCGTGTAAGTGTCTAAGAAAGTAAAGCGCGGATCGGCAATATTTCTACCCAATAACAAGCAAGAAAAGAACAAGTCAAATAATCTGAGAATAAGGCCTAAACACTTTCTGTTGACCATAAAATGATGCGCATTAATGTCAGTGAAAATACTAACTTCGACATAATATTTGAACTAATGTGATTTTCAAAAGATCGCACGTATAACATAATATTTATACGCTAGTAAAAGATCGTTAAAAGTCATTATTAAGTTTTTTCGCTAAAATATATTTATGCATAATGTAAGATTTAGAAATTGACTGGATAAATTAGAAAAGGAGATGAGACACTAACCAGCTTCAAAGATACGTTTGGCCTCCTCTTTTGCATCTTCTTTTGCTTCCCGACTAGGATAATGCTCCTGAATGAAACCGGGCCCGATAATTGACCCTGCTACTTGGCATTGACAGCCTCCACAACAACGTTCCTTAACCTTCGATAGCAGTTCATTATTCTGAGAGATCATATTCTCCAACAGCTTCGCTTGAACCTAATTAATAACATGTACAAATACATTCACATGGACGTCAGATAGATGGCACCACAAAGCCATATCTCATGACATTAATATAAGCCTGTCTCACCACTCACAGAGTCGCGGTCTTTCTGTAGAGTTAATATGGATACTACAGGTTCTGGCCATCGTATGTCCTATACGCGACAATATGGTTCAAGTCGAAAGTTGAAATTAAGAAACATGTTAAATAACCCTATTTTTCTTACGTAATTTTTCAATATATGTACAGCACTCAGAAGTGAAGTAATTGTAATGCACAATCCTCTCAAAGCTATAAGCGCTAAAATTTCATGGGCATCGTGATGTGCCATCAATACGTGCCATTAGATAGCACAAGATCAGGGGACAACTGATCAGCATTATCCTCAAAGTGTAAATATCAGTATACGTCTAACAGGCTGAACTGTTAGTCGTCTAAATCATCCCAGTACACACCGCGTAACCACGCAAGCATGCACATTATCTGTATCTTAATTTCGAAACTTATGGTCATCATTTTAGCCGTAAAATTAGCCGCCCACAGAATTGATCTGACACCAAAAAGAGTTAACGTGGAACATTCCCTGTGCAATAGGCGTGACTGTAGAGTAGTAGAAGTAACAACAACCTTATGTTGTAAACAATGCTTGGATTAAGGGTGCAATATACAATTGGAAAACAGATTGCTTCGCTCCAAAGCCCAGCTGGGCTTGATATGTTACTTTTACCACACATGCACCTCTAGTACTACAATCAAGCTGCCACCGAATGCTCTTTGTGCACTTATAGCGGCTGTAAAGACCACAAGGCAGTATGGTTCAACTTCAGCCTTGCGAAAAGCCACTAAAGAGCCTTGCGATGTGCAATTGATGCAGATGACTAATGCCATTTATAAACGACAATCGCGGAGCGTAGTGTCCCTCCGGGTACATATCATACAAACCGAACAAACCATGTTAAAGCGCCAGAATAGCACAGCTTCCAATTCATGGTAACGCTCCACGCTGTTACATTGCGTCTCGTTTGGTCTACAATTTTAATATTGTTCATAACTAAACACCATAAAAACCATTATATTATATTGCTCGGCGTAACAAATATGATTTTTTTGTATTGATGTATACACATGATCTATTGAAAACAATCTAGTACGTCAACGGCCTCTTCATTCACTCTAAAAATTCCAGCTGGCCATTATGTGGGTTGCGCAGGGAAAATTTGGTCAAGTGCTCAAACTTTAATAAGAGCCGTTAGCTGCTGCTTAAGGCGAACATGTATTTCGATAAATAAAAGCGAAATTAGCTAAAAGGAAATATTAAAGATTTGCCCCTCCAGCTGACCGTAAGTTGGAGAGGTAACGTTTCTAACTAGCTAGGGCGGCTGCCTTGGCAGCGGTAAACATTCAAAAAGAAGCCACAAGAAGTATTTTATTGGCCGCTTTCATTTTCACCAGCACGTGACCACTATGGCCTGCTAGCGAATGTGCTACAGACATAACATTCTGAATCTATAGGTCCAATCGTTGGTTAACAAACTGTTGCTAACGATTATCGCTATAATCACTGGTCTTAATTTGGTACATAGCGTCAGCTGTTACTTATAATTTGTTCTATTTAACGGGCAATAAAACACGAATAATGGCAGATTCGAACTAATGCAAGATAGAGTTCCTAAGTGTGGTTAGACTTCAACAAATTGGTAGAATCTTTTCGCTAACTGAGCAGTGACTTGTCATTCTGTTTCTATCTGACTGAACCTTGTAGATAGAAAGGAACTAAACGAATGTAATACGGCGCAGAATTGAGAACGCTGTCCTACTTAATTTGTTAATTAGTGGTCTCCTTACGAAAAATCTACGTAGCTAGTTTTCAGAATTATCATGAGTATCACAAATAGCGTAACAGTGGCTAAAAATAACATACAAGGAGTTCCCGATATAATAAAACAACGGACTTGAAAAGTATTTATTTCGTTTATATGAACGACTGGCTCGGAATTCTAATATGATTACCTCATATGGCCGTACATGTCACAATAGAATGGATCCCTTTGGTTGGGCTTCTGCCAACGTTTTCCATGCGATGTACGTTATTAATTTCTTGATATGACTAACGGAAAAAGGAATAACCCCGTCCATGTTAATTGATCATCATGGACAAAACGAACGATATTCGTTTACATGATACGTAACACGAACCATCACCGCACGAGATACTTTTTATAATTTTTCAAACAAACTGACAGGCTTTCCATAACATACACCTGTTTCTGAGCTTTAGCTCTTTATAACGAATACTGAAGTGTACGCCACGTCACGCCACCATCAGTATTCAGTACCTATTTTTAGTTATTTAGATCCTTTTTGCGGGAAATTCCTTGTGAAAGCAGTCCATTGAAAGAACCCTTGGTTGTCATATAATTTAGTAGGCGGCTGAACCGTCTGGAATATTTGCAAGTCATTTTTGTTGTGATTTTTCCAACGGGTTGTCACGCACAGATCCGGCACTCTCTGTACGAGAGCAATTGTAACGTAACGTATTCAAACTTTGCTTACCTCCTGTAAACTATGAATTGCATTGACGTCAATTCGATGATTAATGGCACTAGGCGATGGGAACGATGTCGTGATGATTGTGGACGATGTCGTTGTCGACGACGCATTCGCGAAGCCCGTACAGCCTCCACTAGGCGCGGATCCTGTCGACAATTGGTGTTGTTTACCATTGCCTGTTATCGGGCCGCTGCCGCTCACGGAGGAGTATGTCGTCACGGGAACCGTCGTCAATGTTGGCGATGGAGGCGATTTTGTTGAAGGAGATGTACCCGTCGTCGTTGTTGTTGCCGCTGTTGACATTGCCGTGGAGTTGTTGTCGCCACAGTAAGCGTTATGGTGTGCCGCGACATTGTTGCAATGCTGCTGTTGCAAAGGCGATATCGAGGACGGAGGGAAATTTTCTGTGGCGGCAAGCGCGTCTTGCCACAATTGTGTGAGTGGATTGCGAGGCCCGGGTCGGGCCAATCGAGGTCCAACGGGGTAGACAAGTTGCTTGATACGTTCACTTTTAAGAACGGCTATAACCACTTCACGGGCTTGCAACTCGCCTGGGTGCATGTTGATGATAATTAAGGAAAGCAAGCGCTGAGTTAAATTTGTTTTAATGGCAAATATCATGTTTGAAAACGCGAATGCAGGGTACGACAAAATAGAACGCTTTTTGGTCTAATTGTCGCTTCGTTTGAGGGTTCGAAAGCACGATATTTTTTAGTGGCAACAGTACAACGTAGAACATATTGTGCAAGGAAATTGAAATCACCTCACAGCTATATACGCTGTAATCGTCTGATGGAACTGATAAACTGATGGAGTTCTATTAACAGTTACGATTTCCTAAACAACCAACAGCTTTGGGATATGAACAACTGTCTAAAGTTCTTATAAAGTTATAGTTAGTGCCGTAGCAGTGAAGTCTAAATAAACTTGGCAAAACAATTTTTATTTGTAAATTATTTGTGCAACTTTGACAAAGACGTCTTTTTATAATATTGGATACGACCATTACACACGGTAGAAAGCTAGTTGACGTCTGCACTAGCAATGACAATAGCTGGCGAAGCTGAGCGTCCTTCTGTTAGCTAGTTTATGATAAGTGGGGCCAATATTTCATTAAAACAGTCACAAAATTATTATGTCTATTTATATATTTCGGATGCATACTATAATAACAGTGCACTAGACTCCTTCGAAAGATAATAATATGTCGACCTTAAAAGAACCTGTAAAACAACTTGCTTTACAAAAACAGCTGAATGACATGAGATCATTTCTGTCGTTTCGTTGACTATTTCAACTTAGCCTTAAATACAGCTTGTATTGAAGGTTCATTCAAAAATGCAAACATATGACTTTTTAATATTACTTTGCATCATCAAGGTTATTAAGGTGTTACATAAAATTTGGAAAAGCTAAGAAGAGAAGAAGTCCGTGGAGACGTAATTACCTAATTTGCCGGCGGTCATTGCTTCTATTTGTTTCACTTCTAATATGATAGTTCATTGTGCAACAGATCGACATCAATTTTTATGTCCGCCAAGCCGAAGATGTATACAGCTCACCTTTGTACACGCGTCTACTAATAATCTGAAAACTACGGTGGTAAAATTTACCAGCTTCATTTGGTAAGAGCATCCTGAGACTTTCAACCCAATAGCCCTATATCCACAAAATATTTTATAACGAATTCCAACATACAATATCTGATGACGACCTCTGTATATATAAAACCTAGTTTCGTATTTATTCCTCTGTCAAGGTGTTCCATATGGGCCAACATCAACATGGTACAGTGAGTATGCTACGATTTAATAGCATCTGAAGCTACCTGTACCATAGCTAACAGAGATGGTCACCTATTTCATTTGTTAAACAGATATTTTCTCTGCCCTAAAATTCATAAATAAAAAAAAGAAGAGACGAATAAAGACCGGTTTTCAGTGATGATCAGGCGTCATACCTTCTAGAACACCGAGTAGTTTGATGAGATCATTTCGGTCGAGGTTGACTCCGTGATGATTTGATCCAGCAGTCGATATCTTCACGTTGTTCGGGGTGCCTGTCGTTGAACTGTTATTGTTATTATTGTTGTTGTTATTGTTATTATTGTTATTGCTACTGCTATTGTTGGTGTCCGTGTTCGCTCTACCCTGAGGACCACCTGCTCCACCGCCACTGCCCGGCGATGGGAAACTCATCTGAAAGGAAAAGAAAGCGAACATCCGCAACAGTGAGACCAAAATAAACAATAGCAACCACTAAATCGACTAGATTTAATAAAAAGATGTTAATACTAGTTCAATTTCATGTTTTCCACTACACTTAAATGTTTACGGGCGACGTACGCTACGGGCAGCATTGCATTATTATACTGAATAATATTACTATATCTGTAATCGCTAGGCTCGTTGTATAATACGCATCTCTCTAAAATGTAATAAAAGCGTCTGCAGTTGCGAAATCGCACGTGTATTATCCACGAACTTATGACAGTATGATACTCTCTGTTTGAGACTTATAAATCCAAAAACGCTAGTTGCCCACAGCGTGATTCTTAAGGTTCGACTTTAACGGTTTAGAAAATGCACCTTTATAAAGAAGTTTATCTACTGCATTTGCTAATAGCTTGAAATCAACTTTTCCAAGCAAAACAATAATTTTGCCTAAAAACTCAATCATAAACGACTTTGAAATGGATGATATTAAGTCACATTAGTATTTACTAGGGAAACACCATATATAAGTGTGAAGCAAACCTCTTACAAATATTGCCTCTATTCCACCTTCTGGAACAAAGACTAAGACACAGCGGTAAGAACGCAGATAAACGTGTAATAAGAAAATAATGTGAATATGACTTTACTGGTCTAGTGTATCGAGTCACCGTAACAAATCAATGCAGCTATAACTAATGCAAAACTAATGCAAAAAAAAAAAAAAAAAGAGGGATGATTCAGTTGCAGTGTAGTAATTCTGCCAAAAATGAGAGGTGAAATTTGAAGACGGTACATTTTTTTGCTTGCAGATGTGTTATAAAGTTCATGAAACTTAGTCCAAACTGACTAACTGCACAAGGTTCCGGGATTAGTTTTACAAATTAGGTTTTGCATCGATATCGCAGTATAAGGGAGCATTATAATCTAATAGTGGCATTCGCCAATACATCGCAGCCCTAATATCTACACAATAACGTCAGGTGCTTCCAATTGTTGTGCAAAAAAAGGCCTACAATTGCGTGTTAGACAAACACGTCAATAAAATTGAGACTTTACAGGTTCAATAAGAGTTTGCTAAATAGATCTGCTCACTCTTCCCTCATCGTGCGAAATGTTTCCATGATTTGTCGCTTATCCTTAAAATTAATTCGCTGTATACAATAATACGTTACTGAACCTGTTCATTAAATGGTACGCTCATATGGAAGTAAAACTGAAAGAGTAAGCTGAAAGAAGCATTTGTTACCTCCGCGACTATGCGCTCAATTTTGCGTTTTAAACGCCATCAACGAGTTGAACTCGAGCGCAGTGAACAGTGGAAGAGACGTTTTTTTTTATATAAGGCACCGGTTCAGTACTTTATCCCAAACGCGGTCGAACGGGCGCCTAGGAAATACTTATTAGGGTCTTCATGTCAAGCTCGGTGGCTTGGCGCATTCGCGTGCGCACTGTGGTCGGGGAAGAAACGTAAATGCACGGGTTAAATTCTCGCCGTTGCACATTTATATTTATGGGGTCCATCTCACAAGGTAATACAGAAAGCGCTACCGCGGACGTGACGACGGTCTGTCCTAAGAAAAATATTAGGACCTTCATAAGTAAATAGAAACGATGTAATATTGTACTATCGTCCCACAAAAAGTCAACTATGCTTTTAAGTGCGGACAGGCTATCTCAGGCTACTGACCACTGTTATATAAACGGACGACAAATAAACGATGGAGAATATTCGTGAGAGGTAGTTCACAACATTGTTTTTTTTAGCGAGAACCATGTGAATTCTCAGGGCGCAGAAAACCGTCAAAATCGTAGCCATTACCCAATATTCACCCTACATAATAACAAATACGCTGCACGGCACAATAAAATAAAATTGTATTTTAAGAAAAACAAGAATTCTAAAATAGTAAATGATGTGCCTTTCCTGATAGATGCATTTAATCAGCTAACTGTATACATAGAATTGCGCTTAGCTAATTGTCAGCTTTTGCTTGTCTAATATACTCACTGCGAGAACCCACTCTTTTTACTTGTTGTGACACTTTTCGGTTATTTTTACAATTTTAAACTCTTCTTACTTTGCTTGCTATTCGTACTGCGTACTTAGCGTAGTCATGTCCTGCCCATAGCGATAATATTGATATGGCATGACATACCTTAAAATATTTCATGGCCGATATTTTGTTATCCTTAGCTAGTTTGAAAGTGTAAACAACCAAGCTACTGCATGCATTATTATCAAAATTTACGGATAAGATCGAACTTTCTTATTCCGCCAGAAGACAACTAAAAAACTATGAATGGCTCGGAATGGTACCGAAAGACAAACATTGCTTATACCATAGGTTTGCTATCGTTTGCTAAAGCCAGCAAACTGGATTATAGTCAATTTGAGTATGTTTGCTCTTCAAAATGATGTACGCATATTGGATAAATCCGAATAAATGCAAATATGGAAAGGCTTTGATATTTAGTGCTTCAGACGATAAACTTACAAGGGAACTTTGAGGAAACCGCATCAAACACAAAATTTATTTCCATATTCATGAACGCGACAACAACCATCTACAGTACCAACATTATACCTAACTACCATATTTCCAATCAAGGAATTCATTCACACCAAAGAATTGTTTCACCCATTTGTATATAGAGATGCTCTAAACGATGTTCGTTAAAACGGAAATATTTTGTCACGCAAACCCAATTGCTTCACTCGTGCGTTGTTTTAATAGTTGTGAATCTAGTCGCGAAGGATCAGTACCGGTAAGTTGCCCTTACAGGAGACAAAAATTATTATTGCCTACAAGCAAGATTAGTAATAGTACAGTAGTAGTTCCTGTATCGGTTTGGACGACGATATCGTCATCAAAACACTCATATCTTAACAAAATTACTCAATTTTCAACGTATCTAGGAAAATATAAAAAAAGGCGCCTTGTCGTGACGTCCTTCTTTAATCATAAAAGAAATTATCTTTGCAGTTGTATGTATCTGAAAAAAATCGCGCCTTCTGATAGGTATGCGTTCTTTTTTGGGCAACAGAGTTCGGTCGATATCTCAATCATCCTTTGTTCAACTGAATGGTACCTTCACTCAAGTCAATTGGACTCTATAACATCGTCATCTCAAGACGCGCCTCAAGAAAAGAGGATGTATGTGTATGGACCGTTCGTGAACGCTACTTTGCTGTAAATATCTTCTCTTTTTTATGGCCCATCCAGTTTGGCAGATGAAATAAAGATATCGGTCGAACTAAACTATTATGAGTAAAAAATCGTCCACTTATGGATTGTAGTTTAGACGCTATAAACATTTCGAAAGAAATTAATTTCGACTCACATCCCTTTATGTAGCTATTTCTGGTTATACATGACTACACTAGTCACAAGTGGCCAGGGCTATATCGCATAGTTCTGACAAGGTGGCACACGTTAAAGACGCTTATTCACGTTTTCATAAGGTTGTTTGTGCGCTTCACCATTGGTAGTTAATGCAGTTCTCCATAGTCTCTTTCGTTTTCTCACCATCAACTGGAACGACAAGATGGACCAAGCCACACAATACTGTCTCAGCTCTTCTTTGCTTTTCTTTATATTTTAATACGAAGAAAAACGGCTGTGAAACGTACCAATTATATTGACCAGAGCGGACCCGAAGATTGGTTATGAAGCTACAGACCAAACGAAAGAGCTTTTCTAGTCATGGAAAAAATTACAGAAAATAGTAACGCACAGCACCAACAATAGACACAGCGCGGAACAGCTTTCGTCGTATCTGGACTAATGCTGCTCACAAGGACCAGATGAGCGTAGGGGGTAGACGGCTTACGCTTAATAGAAGTACGTTCTTGACATTCAACCAGTTAAATCCAACTTCTTTTTTAAAAACAGTAAGCTAATACGAGCGATATGGCAATGTAAATATAAGTGTGTGTAAGTCCGTTTGTAGCCGGTTATCTGGTAATAATAATTTCGGATAAATTTGGTCATACAAATGAACTGAAGAACTATATGCCTCTGTTCCTTTGAAAACGATTGAGTTTTTCAGAATATTCATTTGGCAACACCGCGATTGCTAATTTGAAACGCGCGTTGCTATATCACAATAATGGCGATTATCACAAACTTTTAATCAAAAGCACTGGTTTAAATGTCTGAGCTCATTTCGTTTTAACAATATGTTGTGAATGTACTATTTATATAATATTCAGTGTGCGCTTCAATCCTAGTAATTCCAGGTTGGTCGACGAAAAGTACGACCTCTGCATAGCGCACAGACAGATCAAATATGCGGACAATAGGGAACTACTTAGGTTGGATATATTAACATAAAGCGTGGGAGTAAATGGTCGAAAACAAGTGGCTTCTTCTGACGAGATTTGTCGAGATGCCAATATAACAAGCGAATGGCCGTTTACGCATTACGTGTATATACAACTTCGCATTCATGTCTAACCTGATATGCCCTATAGACAAAAATTTTTGACGTAATTTTAGACTTCTTTAGGCCTGCCGTTAACATTCAACAATGTGTGAATATTAAACTAAATTGCTGATGATTCGAGGGCATAGCATAAATGCACGGTTTGTGGCTGTTCGATGTTTTCTTTCGCAAATCTATTTCGAACCATCCAAAGAGGACTCGGCGACGGCCGTTGCAAACAAAACGTGTGGTGCTCGTTACTGTCAAATATTAAGGCAAACATCTATTAACTACCAGCTTTTAGTTGAATACTGAAACAAAGAGTAAGTTACCGCAACGGCACACGCCCTCGCTAATTCAAACATTAGACGTTATCACGCCAGTATGTGCGTAGCCAGACGATCGATTCTATGCAGACAGATATTTAGTGAATTAACGGAAAGCATGGAGTGAGCCTCTGTCGCAAATGTTCGCCCACCTCACCGGTGAAGGCCATGAAGATACAAGTCGATACGCGGAAATAGACTGAAGCGTCGAGATGTGTTTGTGAGCGCGAACCTGGGGCGTACACGTGCTACATGACGTCTTGCACATCTCTCCAAACCGCGTCCGTTTCGCTCGGTCTTTTACTTCTACATAAGTTCACTTGGGAATTGATAGTACGATAGTTCTCAATATGCAAAGATGTATCAGATTAGCGTATAGATATATATGCTGTGCACACGTCAATCTTCTGATCGTACTTTTTTCTGGGTTGGCTAAATGGCATACAAACACACGTTTGAATGTCGTTACACTATTAACCAGGCAACAATAGGGCCACGGAGAGTTGATAATTTGACATGGAAAGCACTGACTTGTTTTTCGATCCTTGAACCTTGTCAGTGTTTGTACGGTACGAGTTAATACACAAAAATTCCAGCCGAACTAACAGATTTTGTACAGAATATTTAGTTATGATTTATAGGGAAATTGATTTTATCTGGGGTGTTTACGTATGTACACTGGCACTGACAATGCACCGGCAGATTTTGCCGAAGAAGCGCCTGCCCATACCGTTAGCAATGCCGTATTAATTGCTAAAATAAATTAAAATGTGCTAGAACTAAATATTTCACAAAATGATTTTTTCGCGGACATAAAAGCCGTCATCAGGATGACCGAAAGGGAGAAAGATGTTTAAAATGGACATTGGAATATATATTTGATAGTTTACATATGTACTATACTTTGTACACTTATTGACAAGTAACTATTAGTTACATTCCAATTTCTTTAATTCATCTATTCTTTTAAGACTGTGACTTCTGCTTTACATTAACACAACACACCGTACCTTTGATTACGAAAAATGTCTCCTTTTGCGTTGATAGACGAATGCAAATAGAGACATTTTTCGTAATCAAAGGTACGGTGTGTTGTGTTAATGTAAAGCAGAAGTCACATTCTTAAAAGAATAGATGAATTAAAGAAATCGGAATATATATTTGATAGTTTACATATGTACTATATTTTGTCCACTTATTGACAAGTAACTATTAGTTATTCCAATTTCTTTAATTCATCTATTCTTTTAAGACTGTGACTTCTGCTTTACATTAACACAACACACCGTACCTTTGATTACGAAAAATGTCTCCATTTGCGTTGATAGACGAATGCAAATAGAGACATTCCAAACGGCTAACGTCAAACGATTTTTGTAAGCCCATATTTGCCATTACGCGTGTTCAAATACCGTTTTTAATGTCTCGTCATCCTCAATGCTTGCCTAATACACGCATACACTCATCACAGTAACAAATACTTTCTTAACTAGCACATGACGTATAGTTCAAACGCTGAGATCGCAAGCGAATTAGCAGCGATTTTCCCAGAAAATCGCAATTTTCGGAAGAATTACTTTACAGTCACAAACGTTTGTCCCTGGAAGCGTATATACTCGGGCTTGAGGCAGTCGGCCTTTATTTTCGCTTTCTCTGGAGCTTTTCTTTAGCTACGTCGTGTAGCGTCAATGGCGAGTTAAATCTTCAGAAAAAAGATAAATACGAAATCATATGCCAAGTAGGCGCTAATTTCAATGAATGTTATATCATGCTCACAATTAAATTTTGTTACAGTGCCTTAAATTGGTCAATAGTCTGTAATTGGCAAAAATGTAACAGCGAAAACAAGCTTTTTTTGAAAAAATTGCCCAGCGAAATCATGTAAACTAGGGCTTTCTAAAAAAGGCTGGCTATATAATATTTTGGGGACCTGCATTGGGCAAGGAAATAGATGTTCTAGGAACCGAGTGCTCGGCTCAGTACTCTTAATACCCGAATATTGTAGGGTTCTCTTTTGAGGTTCATGATTGCGCATTAGAAACACGCATGGCCAAAATAAAACCGGTCAGCGAAGTGAAAGCTGCGTTGTAGCATTATATTATCAGAGTTCGTGTTGATTACATTCCAAGTTGAGTGAGGCTGAAGGACATTTGGTAGACAAGTTTGCTGTCTTAACAATGAACTTAATGATATTCTGATTTTACTAAAATAAGTTCCAAAAAAGTAAAATGCGCATGTCAAGTATCTTGATGAAAAAGGTTCTCGACTTAGTGTACTTGACTGACTAGATATTAGCTACGAAGATCTATTATTTTGGGAAATGAACAAGTGCATACGGATTCAAAACGTGATCTTCACGAGAAAAATGAAGTTTGAAAATAGCATGACTTGTAGACATTTTCCATTATGCCTAAAGTATATTACATTCAAAGGAGAACCATCAAAGGAGGATACATCTGTGCTTGTATTCGCCCCAGTCTGTCAATATGTCTGCCCACTTTAATATAGTTCATTTGATAACGGCAAAGAGGTAAACTTTACATTCTTACGAAAAAAATATGAATGCCTGACTTACACGGATATTTAGAAGCAATTGACTTTTTATCGAAGCCGTACTCTTGTCGCTTGAACACATTCAGTTTTCATAAAAGAAATGGAAGATGATATGGCAAAAAAGTGAACGTTTTGAAACTAAAAGCCTCACGCACACAAGCCCATGTCCAAATAGTATGCACGCTGAGATCACGTGTACCAAAATCACGCATTACTCGCTTTCAATTGTGGCACGACCATGATCCCGCAACACGGATTACCGCGCGTAACTTAATTATCTGTTTTTATCTTTACGTTTGGTGAAAACTAGAAGTATTAGGGAAATTGAGTTAATTGGGGAACAGGTTAAAGTAAATATAATATCAATGGCGTTTTCCCATGCTTTTAATTTCACGGACACTCACCGTGCGGGTGTCGTCACTGTTGATTTCTACTTCTTGTTACTCTGCGCGATGGATAAGAAACTGACTGAAATGTAGCGTCGACGTGCAAGTAGATTGTAGAACTGACAACAGAAGAGACGTGCTCTAGGCGTTGAGTGACTGTTAGCGGTAGAGGGACCTAGCCAATTGCACAAAAGCCTTCGAGGTGGGGGCGCCGCAACGGATCCACGCGTCTTCTATTGCGCCCTCCTCTTCGTGGACGGCAGAAGAATGCTATACAACGTAGGCTAGAGGATCGTCGATGGATCGATATTGTATGCGGTACTAAGTAGGCTACACGGGCACACGGACTAGAACTGTTTCTAATTGCATGTGTGTGCGTCGACTATGTATAACCTAACTTCCGTTTCCTCGTTTGTACTAGTCACGCCTGGAAGTCGACGGTTGACTATCGTTCCGTCAAAGCAGTTTTAAGCCACACCTCATGTAGATTCACGTTTCTATTGTGCCGTTTTAAAATGCATAACGATCTTTGCTACATCGAAGAAATTGTACCTTCCCTTTTTAGTAACGTCTGCACGTCTGCGCCATAGCACGACTGATGCAGAGCTTCAAAATAATCACATATCACTGACACACTATCAGCGCTCTATAAAAATCATTTACTCTGCAACCTAGGTCACGTGGGCAGGTATGCATCTAATATGCAACGACATTATCATATAGATCAATACGGCGGTGAAAATTACATTCTGAACCGCAGTAGACAGAATGGAAACGTTGCGATGCTAAATTCGCTTGTTATCATAAGTTTATTCTATCTGCTAGGTGTACGGAAGATACACCATTGTTCCCTGTATTAATGAGGTACTTTCTCTGAACGCCGTATTTTTTGTTTAACGCCCGTTTTTGTTAAATTCCTCTCTTTCGGCTATGCTTTCGTATAGCACCTGAATCAAACCATGCACTTTTAACATAATAATATCAAATGCAATGTTCTTGGGCAACGCAGAGACAAAAAACACTGAACACGCGGAGACTCACAGAGTGTTGATTTGCTGCGACTTTTAAATTACATGACGATTAAAACGAACAAATAATCCAATCTGGGTGACACTATGGGTGAAACTTTCAAAATGACCAGTCTGTGCTTATCTGCATAAAGATTCCGTCGATTTTTGGAGCTCTTATTGTAGTGCAGACCTTAGGTTCGACTGCTTGTAGATAGATGACACTAGAGAATCGTAGACAGAATGCTGGTTTACTCTTGGTTCGCCGAGTGAAACATCTCAACCGCGAGCAAAATTCCAGCGGCTAGGCAAGACAGCAGAAGCGTACGAGGGCAATATAGCGTTGTGATGACGATAGTATGTTAACGAGCGACAACCACAACGGTCGTTGCTATTTTAGTATTATTAACTCTACATCACCTCCACAAATCACACCACTGTGCAATAGATGTGCTCGCGCGGATTCAAGATCTCCCCAACATGATCATCATTAACAGCAGAGATGAAATCCAAGAATAAACAGCAGGATAGACCCAACCTGTCCGGATTTATCCAGGCGGCGCCAGAGCAACGGCGCGAGGGATCTGGTGATCCCCACTCAGAAAGAAGTCATTCGTTGTAAATCGGCCCGCAACTTTTCAGAAGTAACACACAAGGGACAACACAGTCTTCTACCTCGTCCATGTTGTCGTTGCTATTCACGTTCATGTATCAAATAGGTAGACTAGTGGATCTCTTAGACTTTGTGCAGTTTCCTGTACCCACTCCCGCCAGCACTACTGCTGCTGCTCCAGCAAGTCCTGTCGTCGTTTTCTAACCGCTCGGGCGTCAGTTCAGCACCACCCGAAGGCAAAACGGCTGTGGCAGTGGCGACGGCGGCCACGATAAGTAGCAGCGGTGGTCAACGGGAGCGCACCGCCAACAGACAGACAGGCAAACGAATCGGCACACTGATGAGCCGACGCAACCACAGCAGAGAGCGAGTGAATGGATGAGCAGAGCCGTGAGTTCACGGTTAGAGGCAGCGCATAAAGCTTGGACGGCAGCGCGTCCTTGCTTACCTTGCTCATTTTCTATGGACGTTGTCGTCTGACTCTAAAAGAAAAACAAGAATGAAGGAGAGAGGGAGGCTTATGTCGTCGAATTAATAAATGGATGAATGTGTGGTAAATGGCGGAAGGTAAAACGTTAATACAGTGGCGCTGCAATCTGCGAAGCGTAGTGAGAAACATGGGGAGAATGGGGTTGTGCACCCGGAAGCAAGAACGCAGGCTAGCGGTCGGCAAAGAGATTTGCTCTGATTCCTATTCCAACGAAGGTATCCACGCAGTCTCACTAAAGGTGAACGTATGCTTGAATTTCTAATGTTTCTACTTACCGCGCACGGCTTATGGTTCAGCGGTAGCGAATCCTTCTACATTCCTGCATTATTTTGTAGACGTTACAAACGAAAGCGATAGCTAGAGTGGAGAAAAGAAGGGCGATGATATTTATGAACTTAAAATATAAGGCGATACTTTTTGTTTAAAAAAATAATAGTACCTCATAAAACTTCGATTTATCCTTTACACCAGTGTAATAATTCCAAAGATGAAATTCATTTTTAAAAATCTGCGCGTGTATGAGTCGTCTGTTGACATATGAATGAACAAAGTATTCCCTTTCTCCATCAAGCAGCAGACGATAAACGATCAGATGAGACAAGCAAGCTATAGAGAGTACTGTTTACCTTTTGAGATTCCTCCTCTGCCTTGGAAGGAGTAATGTTCACGGTCGAGAGAAAGAATTAAAGTGAATGTTGTGAATTTCAAAAAATAACTAAAAGGTATGTAACACACTGCATTTGAATCTTTATGCATCGATTAGACCCATTTGGTTTAAAAAATAGAATAGCCATAGCGAAGTACTTTGTGAAATACGCGCTATGCTTTATGAAATAATGACCTTCGTGACGTCAACTCTATCGCTGGCTACGTAGCACTATTAGTAATAATAAAAGTACTTTGTCTTGCACAAAGGGCCTGCATGTCATGTTGCAATGAATTTGATTTAATTTATGATTACTCTTCTATCTTATGATCGTCTCTGTTATACTAACTTCCAGTAATCCAGCTTCCACAAGGTTTCAACATAACTTGTATGTCAACTTGTACTGAAGTTGCATCGATCCTTTTTCATTGTGTTAAAATTCCTTCATTATACCGCTTTGGTAAACTCGAATTAGTTCTAATTTATTCTGTATATATATGTAATCGTTTTGTGTTGTCACATGCGTTCCAGACCCGTTTACATTTTTAAGAGCGCTTTTTGAAATATTATGTTATTTGTACCATTGTTAAATATTTACCAGGTTGTAACCAAGAGTGAAAACAATAAAAGAGCAATACCGAGAAAGCCACTCTTGTTGAGGTCGACACTAACGTAGAATGTTTATGCCGAGCGATTCCCTCCTTCAAAATGTTTTTCTAAAAAGAGCACATTTAGCATGTACGATGACGACAAAAACATGATAAACAGCTTTTTTATTCTGCATGGACGTCTATTAGTTGCACAAGAAAGATTTTACCCTTAAGAGATATGCTTTCTATGGGTGATAAACTAATGCTTCTTATGTCTTAGAAAATCGTTACAACCATGATCTATTCTTTATTGGTTGAGAATCGCCGATGTATAAAGGAGCACGCTAGCTATATCGGAGTAGTAAAATAGTTTATTTTACTACTGTGCGTGTAAGTGTGTGTAAGTATACATGTGTATGTGTAAGTGAATACATGCAGGCATTTTATTGCAGTTTCACACTACTGTTATATTATCTTCGTTTTTCTCGATATTCTACCGAACTGTGTGACATAATAAGGTGATGTTTATTCCAACATGTTTTCAGATGCACAAAGTTACTAAACTCAACGCGCTTTTGCTACAAGCGCATCGTTTGGCAGCGGCCAGAGTGGTCACGGGGCGAGGGCGATCACTGAGTTCTGGAGTTTCAGTCGAGCAATCAAAACCCCCTCCACGTGCACTTCAGGGAAACCAAGTTTCCTTGTTCGGCCCAAAGGATAGACGCCTTCCGCTTCCTGGTAATAAGTTAAGCCAGTTTGAACACCGATACTTTTAAACTCCCTCACATAGCACCAAAAAGACAGGTGACGTGGTAAAGTCTGAATGGTAGCCTGTAGGTTTAGACATGATGCATATGTATATAGACGTTAATGAACATACCGACGGGATGCTTCTGATGTGCGTTGTGCTTTGAAGGCGATGTGGGCATTCCACCATCGGAGTTGCGTCCTGAGTTTGCATACCGTGCTCCATTGGAGCAACACAGTAGACATCTGACTGAGTTGGACATTTACGGGGTTGACGTGTCAGAGGACCGTCAAAGAAGAATTTACACCAGGCTCATCAGTTCTTCGCAAGACGTAAGCCGCGTTTCCCCTGCGGAATTGTAACAGCTGTCATATCCATGCCTACATTACTGGCATGGAAAGAAAACAGTTTTCCTAATTACCATACACGCTCTTGGCATTTTTTTGCAATCTAGTCAATTCATTTCCAGGCTTGAAAAAGCTAGTTTTATGCATAACTCACTAGAGCGCATCAATATAGCGCCTTTAATGTTGCGTAATTTTTCTATGAAATACATTTGGAAGCTAGACATTAATGACCAATGGAGTTGCTCTATAATTGTCCATTTTTGTCTCGCTTTGTGCTTTGATAAGCCGTGCAGTTTGAGCGTGTAGAGCTTATCTTTTGGTAACACCAAACCGCGTTCTACGCTTTAGAGCTCTTGCCTTTCTGCGGAGAGACAAAACAATTTACCCGCTAAGCTTTTCATTCGGAAAAACATAGCTGAAATTTCTTTGATTATGTGAATTATTCTTTGTTCCTATCGAGTGTGTATACGCTCACGTCTTGCACTCATTATATGTGGTAAATTTCTTATCATTTTCGAGTAAATCTGTTATACTTCATTTTCTTATAAAAATAATGCTTATGGCAAAACGTGTAAAAATACTCACTTGTTGAAGATAATATACTGAATTAAAGAATGAGGTGAATTATTAGCTTTCCTTGAGCTCCCTTTCTAGGGCGTTTAAATTGTCAAGTTGATACTGTAGCCTTATGGATTTAGCTTAACAAATGTATTTTAGCTTTAGCTCAATGCGTACAATCTATATTCTCAATCAAAAGGTGTGCTGTCTTTAAAGAGACAAGGCTAGGAATACGTTTCGCGTCGGTTTATTTTTGAGATGATGGCTTAAAAGGCTGGAAACACAGCCATCAAACAGATAAAAGTTTAGTTGACCAAATGGGTTTAAATGGGCTAAAGGCTATAACGGTCAATTTTAAAAAAATTTTATATTTTTTTTTCCTTCAGTTACTTCAGGTAATAGTAGCACTCATTCTAAATAAGCATGAGTTATAGAATATTTCAAGGGATTGATCCCATCACGTCCTTTCCCTTGACACGCGACACTAAACTTAATTTTGTGTATTACAATGCAGTTGTCTACCATATTTCTGAAATCTGCTCATCCAACATAATAGCGAGAACAAACCTAAAAAGAACCCGTATTGTGAATTTGTGTTTTCTAGTTATCTTAAGAATGGCACCGTGATTGTTTTAAAGAAAAATAGAAAATATTCTGAGTCGATAGCGGGAACACTCTCCTCGCGTACAACGTGCCGTGTTGCGGCGTTAAATGTGCCATTTACAGTCCTGCAAAGGCATGCCTATTAGGAACTGTCTTCTATTATTTAATCCCCCTTAGGATTACATAATACGCGCACATGAATCATATACATCGTAGATGGGATACATTGTAGATACATGAAAGAATCATTTGAAATGGGCACATAGGTCAATTACAGGCAATTTTATTAGATTTTGTTATGGTTGCTTCCCTTAGCTAGCTGCTTCACACATTTCTCACAACTTGCAGTTACAGTTGGGATAGAGAAAATGTTTCATAATGAGATATTATTTTCGGATGGATATTTCAGGCGCAGGAGCTCTCCGTTGCAAACGCTATTCTGCAATCTCCTGACGGACTCGACTGCCAAGCACAGGAGTGTCCCCTGCTGTTGAAAAAAGACTTCCAAGAGCTTTTCCCCCAGCATGATATACTAACCACACCTCTTATTGTAATCACGGTGACGCAGCGCATCAAATTTGATAGTTCTTTATGGAACGAAGAAATAGGCACTGAGAGGGAGCAATTGACAGAAAACTTCATTAGTATGGCCCGCCAAGTTGTACGACAATTAAATACGGCCGGCTACTGGGCCGATTTTATCGATCCTTCATCGGGTAGGACATACCTAAATCCAGCAAATCTCAGCGATGCGACACTTTTCGAAACCGACGAGAGGTAGGATACAACGTCTGACGACTGCTTAATCATATACTGTTTTCATTCAGGGCAGAATGTGAATTCTTCAACATGAGAGTGCCGCAAATCTACATTATTACTACGCCATTGTTGCATTGGCAGTGATATTAATATGTGGCTTTGATTGCAGTACCTGCAAATGCCTAGTTCACTAATAAATAGATCGCCGAAATCTAATGGGCTGAATTAAAAATTATACACAGATACTCAGTAGCTCTAAAACTATTTCAACACTGATTCTATAACACTAAACGCATAGGCGTGCAACTATAGTGCAACTCGAGTGTAACTGAATACTTTTATTTTTCTTACGCATTCATTTTTATGTTGGAACAAGTCTTTTTGCCAAAGGTAAAGGTTTCGTAGAGAAGGCATCATACTATCTATTGTATAGGGTCCGCTTCGGTGTGTGGTACAACATATGAGCAAGTTTTATTATCTCGAGTTCGTTATGGGTGAGGAGTGATCCAATCTCTAAATATAGCTTGACGAGTGCAATTCCGACATATAAAAGGTGGAAATTAATAGTAACTTGAACTTAAATGCATTCAATACATTTGTAAACTTTTAAACTTAAGCAATTTTCTAACTAACTGATTTCCAATCTCTTTGATATTTGTGTTATTGGTTATCAGATACCGTAATCTAGGTTTCACCATCGACGACCTCGGATGTTGCAAGGTCATCACACATCACAAATGGGGCCACAACGCCTTCGTCGGGTCTCTATTCACCAATGCCCCAATCGATTCTCCTGAGGTGCAAAGAATTCTTGCTAGAAATGGAAACTAAGAACAGAGTATAAATATTGGGAAACCAGTAATGAAATTCAGTTAGTTTTCTATATAAATAGCAAAAGGGCGAAATCACTCCAAATATCATCTAACTAATAGATCCAGATGTTGTTCTTCAATTGTCTAAAAACTGTGGCCGCACGTAGTTATCTAGAAGCAGACGATTTTACTCCAAAGGCTTTTTACAGATGAGCTCGATTAGGCTGACCAACCAGAGCTCGAGTTACAGGTGTGCTAAAAAAAACGGTGATATCCATACAAATATGGCGAAAATATAAACACAAGTGGTGAAATGTTGACGACATTTGGGGGGCCAGGAATACATTGCGGACTCTTCGTAAAAAACCGAACATGCAAATTTAATTCAACACAGTTGCTGTCGTCATTGTGTTGCACGAGGCGACTGAGTCAAAACCAGAAGAGTGCGTTTCATGTTAATAAAACTATATAATTTATTAAAAATTTATAGACAGGGTAATTTCTTCGTGTCAAGTTACGCACAAAATTCTGCTGAGAGTGGTTAGCCTCGTCAGCCAAAACGGAGTAAGAATAAATTCGTAAAACAAAGAAAATAGTTTTAATCGATTTGCCTCCCTTAAAACTGCTTTGCTTTCGCAGTAGTGCTTGAATGTGAGGTGCGCCAGTGCTGCGGTTATGGATCCAGTTATAGAGGCGATATACAGGCGGTAATCTAACAAATAGACTGAAAACAGACCCTACTCAGTTGAGGGCACATGATAGGGTGCAAATAATTAAAGGTACAATTCATTAGAAGGCATCAGAAGCCCGTTGAATGCTAAACTATCTTAAAATTGTGTTATTTTCCATGAGCGGTAAAGCAGGCGAAAGCTAAGTACATAGATAAGTCCTTTTTAGCTTCCCCTGGATTACGCCGAGTTGACTAAGCTAAATAAAACTTTTCAATGATCCTTCCCATGATTCCATACCAATCGAGAGCTTTGCAGCCGGCACTTAAGAAGCTTAGGTTGCCCGTGGCGACCAGTAAGGCTAAGCATTTTCATTATGATTCAACGTATCTGCTTTGATTATGCCCAAAAATGCTTTTATTGACCAATTTTATCGTTGGCCACGATTATGGAGTCCAGTATCTCTTGTGGCACCAAAAAGTAATTTTAGTAATTTCGGTAGATGTCCTGAGGCATACTGTCTCAATTGCCGCCATTTATCTTACGTGTATCATAAACTTCTCTATCTTGACTACTAAAGTCTTGCAAATTTTGAAGCTATATCGTGTCATCGGCCTTCATAAAAATGGAATTTTGTTAAATTTGCTAACAACTGATCAATCTCAATCTCAGGCCCGATTGCTGAAGCCTTCGAGAAGATCATTCTTGACCACCTTGAAAATTTTCTTAATTAAGTTAGTGTTATTACTGACCATAATTCGACCGTTATACAAATCTGTGATATAGTTGAAAAGGTCCGCGCGGCTGAAGATTAGTGTCGATACTCATTGGCCTACTTCGTTGATGTCAAAGCTACGTTGTTTCATTTGCCCTTCTATTCCTTAAATCAACCATTGTTTCATGTTGGGCCATTTCCAACTTGTAGACCCTTAACAAACTCTCGTCCAGCTCATCGTTTAAGTAGCCTTCTAAAGTAGTTCATTGGGCATATTCTTATTTACCTTGGTTATAACGATGTTTTTCTTAACGTTCACCTCGAGAATTTATCTTTGTGCACATGAGACGATCCCTCATAGCTCCGATCTAAAGTTGCACTCGGGCTTTGTTCTGTTTCCTTTCTTTCTTATTTCTGTTGCTTCTCACGTAGATACCGTGTAAAGCATCGTGGAATTTCTATTGTGGCTAAGAGTGTGCGATTCTCTTCTGTTATATATCTGGCTCTAAGAGGGATTCGTACTATATCGCGGCTTTGGCTGCCTTTACTACTACTTTTTCCATGTAAGCATTTCTAGTAAGGGGTCCGTTGACCGTGGCCTTCAAATAATTTGCTCTCAATTTTACCCCTATGCTTGCTCCGTGCAGCGAATAGCGCGGATCTGTGTAGGTTTTGTTTTTAATTTAGACAGTGCCTTGCTCTACATTGAGGCTAATTGTAGGCCGTGATCTTGCATCCATTCCTGTGTGCGGTCAAGCTGAGCCTTGTTTTCTGAATGTTTAAAACTCCTGGGCGGTCACTAGTATCGGTAAGTCATCCGCGTATGCTGTTGTCTATATCCCGTTCATCCGGCTATTTCCCTTGTGCCTTATGTGCTCTGCTCTGCGTTATGTTCTACAGTAGCGGCTTCGGAATTGACTCCTGGGAAACTTTCACTGACATGAAAAACTTCGATAGCGTGAGTTATCACCCTACCTTTGAGGTATTATGCGTTAAGTCTCTGCAAACAAGTAGAGACCCACTTTATCCTAATGCTTCTATAATGACTTGTCAGGGTAGCGAGCTAACGACATTCAGTACATTTGTTGTAAAATTCAAACCGAAAAAATTACGCAAAATATCTATTAGTATTACTTGGTGTAGTCCACACGTGTGTTGGTTTTCCTTTTTAAGCAGTTAAACTTCTTTCAAGGCTTTCTTGATAACAGTTTTTGTCTTGGATTTTTATTTCTGTGAATCCGCGAGTGCTCTTTTCCCTTCTAGTTCAGCTGTTTTTTATTTATGGTAATCTCAAAGGCTTTATTTTGCGCAGCAGACAATGGAATGCTAGCCATGGGTCCGCTAGCCGTTTTCCAGGCTTATCTAATGAGATCATGGGAAGTCTTTTTCCACTCCCTCGGGCACATATTTTCCTTTTACATTTCCACTGCCATTCGCTTGAACAATTTCAGCTTCTCCTGCAGTAGGATTTTGATCGCTTTGGGATTTCGCCTGGTCCTGAGACTTTGCTTTGTGGGAGCCGCCCGATTGTTGTGTTTATTACCGGATGCCGTTTAAGGTGATAAGTTTCCCTAATCATGTTTTCCGTTGGGCGGACGTCTGCACGGGTTGGGAATAGCGTCTTGATCATTTCTTCTATTAATTTTTTTTATCTTGAAAGTGTCAATCTTCAAGTATTACCCCTATTCGTCTTTCTCCACTTCTTCGCAGATTTCCTTCCATCTTCTGTCTCTTCCTTTTCTTTCCAATCTTTTACACCGGTCTGTACAAGTTACCTCATGAGCCCGAATGAACGTTAGTGTGATGACGTTGTTCAAACGATTTCCATGTTTTCCTAGCCATTCTAATATTTTTTTCGCCTTAATGGTCATCTCTTTGCCGTTCGATTTTCTTTGTTCCTCTTTTACTCTAGTGCCTCAAGTCTTTTTCCTGAATACGAGTTAGTCAAGTGCCTTTTCTTTACCTGCTTAGCGCTTTTTCTCTCACTCGTTGCAATTTGTCGCTATGTACCTGCGGCATATTTTCTCGTCTACGTTTTTTACCGTTGCAGTTTGCCACCCTGCGCTTTATTTCTCAAATTCGAACAACTAGGCAGGGTGAACTACTGTGCTATTCTGCACTCTGTCAGGCCTACCTTCATTTTTGCAGTCTTGACGAGGGCCTTGCCATCTTTTTTGGTTAGCTGCATGCAGGCATAGTTCCGTATTGGCCTTCCTTTGGTCTTCGGCTTGAAATTTCAAACGCAATGTATCTTTTAGCACATTTCTTAGTTCTTTTGCAGTCACAGCTCCGTTTAGGCCCTTAACTAGGAAATTCATTTTTGCTGTTTTGTGTATTGCTTTTAGCTTTGCTTTATTTCTTATGGCCTCCACAAATGCCTGTCGGCCTCCCACGATCTTCTCTTTCATTCCTATCTTCGGATCTCCGTTTTGTTTCCGGGTGATTCGCCTTATCCCGCGCTCGTTGGGTTGACGGCTTTCATAAGCTCTCTTGGAGGCTTAGAATACGACTTCTACTGATTTTTTGTGAGCACTACTGCATCTGCCGCGGCCTTCTTTACTTCTCGTTTTATCATTTGAGTCAATTCTTTTTATTCAATTTATTTCTCCTTTTTGAGTTTCATATACATATTTCGGTTTTCACGGGGCCGTTTATCATAGGACATTTTGCTATCTCTTTGGCTTTTTCAGTCAGCTCATCCGGAAAACGGTACACAATCCACAGGGCATTGCCAGTAGATATGTAAATCGTTCGCACTGTCAACATGTAACGCATCCCATTGACTGATCGACAGTAACGTAGAACTATTGGGAACTCACCGTGTTCGGTACTCTCTCGTGAAAACGAAATGGTAATAAATGATAATAAGAGTAATAATATATAGCAGTATTTTCAAGTCGTACACACTTTGTACAGAATGGTTGTGAACGTGCTTTTTAGATTCTCGCGAAAGCTGTGAGAGATTGGAACAAAATAAGAAAAGTAATCTTCAATTTGACTTCGCGTTGAAGTAATAGCTTGATGTAACTACTGGATTCTATATCTCGACATGACCTTTGTTTTTGTCTATCGACAGGAGATGGTATGTCCTTCGGCAGATCTCTTAATTCCACGCACAATCTACTTTCATACATTCCTTCATAAAATTACTTAGTTTGTGAATTACTCAAATGTTTTTACCCACATCAAGTATTTAGTTCGAATGTTATTACCGGTAGCTGTATTAAGAGGTAGTTGAATACGAATATAAAAGGAAGCGCAATTCGATTTGCGCGTGTCTTAGCCTGAAATCTTTAATAGTACTATGTGATCCATTGAGCATTATCCAACACATTCCTACTGATTCAGTAAGAACCTCGATAGATATTCGATCTGCTGTATGATAAACAATCCTACATTATCTAGTCATATATAATTTTTTTCGTTTTGCTAATGTTCTCACGTTGTTTAACATTTCATATAACATGTGATATTGTCATTGCCATTACCAGCATCAATAATACTACCAGCATGGCTTTCTCATAGATATCACCAAGAATGCCTTTTTGTACTATTACCATAAATATCTCGTAAGAAAAATAATAATGATAGTAATAATACTTATTATTATTATGTAAAATTTATGAATTTATTTATACATTAAAAAACTGTGATATAATAACGTTAATATAATTATTTCTAATTATATAAAAATTATTAGAAAAACGGGAAAAATATCATTTGCAATAATAAAATTATACCATATGACGGATTATACTTTCCAAAAAATTACAAAAAATACGTCGTCAAGTCCCCGTTTTGATGCTGATTTTTATTCAGTTATCTCTGTTGCTGTACTTTTATGCCTGGCCTTCACCTTTTTGTTACTATTCCACATAACATTTGTGCATTTCTTAAATTTTCAAGTCATCGGTTTGGTCTTGTTTGCTTGCATTTGATTTCAGTGTGACAACTGCATCATAGTACATACGCTCAATAGCGTATCTTTTTGGGTATATGGGTTTTGTTTCTCCAAGCATATTTTGCTAAGTATTCTATCTGTACAAGACAAGCATTGCATGTACGTGGCTTGTCTGTTTTCTATGCATATCTTTACTAGTTTTGGCGTGCCTAATTATGAATACCATGCTTATTTATTTGTCTTTGCCTTTATTATAGTAATGTTGTTGGCGCACGAACCTGTCAGGGTCCACCTACCCTCACCAATGCTCGGCGTCCGCAACAAAAGTTCCCTGAATTGATCCTACTTTCAGTTTGGGAATACATCTCTGTGCTAATTTCGCCACCTCAACCTCCAGTGCTTCATCACACGAACGATGTCGGCAATGTGAACTGTGTCGCTCTTCCCCACTTTCATCCATGGCTTCAATTATTATCCAGTTTCATCCGTAAGGTATTATATATAGTTGTGCTGCTATCGTTTCTTCATTCTAAATATCTAATTTTTTAATTTAATTTTTTGCTCAGCCCGTGTACGTATGTACGTGTGTGTATTCCTCAACAGTTTGCTTCGTCCTTGGGGAGTAGTTTCTGCTTTCTCTAGTTGTTCATAACGGACGCTCTCCCGAGCCGCGTTTCGTCAGCATAGCACGCTTATTATCAATGTCATCTACGCCATCGAGCGCTGCCTGCATTCGACATTATAGGGAATATTCTCGAAAGATCTAATGGAATTAGCTTCTGAGAATGTATGTCAATGAAAGATACTAAACCATCTTGTTGGTTTGTTTGGGATAGGATTGAAGGGCAAAAGTGAAGGTTTCAAGTATCTTAATGGGACGTTTATTTCCCCATCTCCTTGATCCAGGAGCTCCACCCCCTCTTCTTCTTTAAGCACAATATGTTGGTCACAATCACGCACTCAATTCTAGGTAAAAATAAAATGTGTGATTATTCTTGTTCTTACCTATTTTACCATAATTTTTTGCAAACCCATTCGAGGCGCTATCTTTTTGTAGGTTTCATAACTCTTGATCTTTCAATCTAATCGATCGTATTGCATCTGTTTTCGTCGCCTGCAGCATTTGTTATTCTTTCTGTCCGATGTTTGTTACGATGGCTCATATAACGTGGCCCTTATTGACCGGCCATTGCTTAGTAGAGGAGCTGATACCTATTCACAGTTCGTTGTTATTGATAGCCTCTTAGTTTTCTTTACTATAACCTTGTTGCCTTTGTGTGCTTAATGCTAGGTATGTTTATTTGTAGGACTTATATAGGTGAGGTCTAGCGAGAAAAATAAACATGTACTTTCTTCTGTTTCCTGTTGCTTCTAGTGTCGTCTCGGTATCTTGTTGCTGACGGTGCCTCGTAGCATTACCTAAGAGTGCCTCGCTGTTTCGGACGTTCGATGCTTTGTTTGCTTTCGTTGCTTGGCATGTTGTGGCTTGAATCGGGTTGAGGTTGCCGTGTTTGTATCCTCTATCTCTGATTACTATTTGTCGTTGCTTTTTCGGTGGCAAAAAAGCCGAAAAAAACGGAAATGTATCCTACCCTTAGTGTGGCCAATGATTTAGACCAATTCCATAATGTCCACGTCGATGGATTGGAGGCCGATAGAGCCGGTAGGGGCAAGGAAAAACAACAACCGAGGTATTGTGGCTGGTGGATTGGTTGGGCCCATCTTTTGTCACTGCCAGCATGCCTCAGACTGCTAGAGTTCAGAAAAGAAGATTCGCTTCCACTAGCCTGTCTAACACCTATGTTTATCTGTGGTGGTGTCACCAAGCCGCCTTGAAGTCAAGTCGGAATACGGAAAATACATTGGCAACTCTCGATTTCTCTTTCAACTGCTCGAAGCGAGGTGAGACATTCATCATCCTGACGACGAGATATGTGAATGTTTTTGTTAGAGAAACAAGAAGTAGCTGCATAATTTGAAGGCATTGATATGAATCACAATATATGGATTGTATAGTTATGATAGACGAGACCTACTAGTTGGTTGCACGCAGTCGAACTGAAAAAGTTTTTGTCGGTCAGCGTTGAATAGACTTCCAGCTACCTGAGAACGACTGTGTCTATTTGAGGGCACTCTCGTGCGGTATTAGTAACTCGTATTAAAGAGAAATCCTCTACACACTATGTGGTTCTCCTGCGTGTACCACATATAGTGCTTATAAAAAAGAATGTTGTCATTTAGGGGTAGTGCCGCTCCACCGCAAAGCGTTTATTTTGTCTGTACTTGTGGGTCTTTATCGTTTCTAAACTTTTTTTGTTCTGTTTTGTGCCGTCGTGTGGCCAGCATTGAAGCTAATTTACGACGGGCTGATGTATGCTTCTATATTGATTGTGTACGTTTTTCCTCTTCTTTTTGTTCTTATTTCCAGTCGCTAACCATCTAACTGTTCGTTATTCCGACCCGCCTACTTATAAGTATCTCTCATTATTTATCGATTCCACCCCTCTTCGGGAAAATTGCAGTCAACTAATGTTACTCTTTTTTCGTCACTTGGCTATAATTTAATTAGTCAGTGGCTAATCTATAATAACTAATCATCATATATTTCTTCCACTGAGTGTCGTATGTCTACCAAAATAGGAGGTCTTTAGGCTACCCACTGTTCGATTGACTATATTCGCAAACGAGCTATCCTATCTTTCTGAGCTGTTCACCAATCATCTGGATTGCGTCCCGTTGTAGCATTTTTCTGCTTCAACTGCTTTTTATTTTCCACGCATCATTGTCTTGTCTTATCCCTAGCTCCATTGCGTTTCTTTTTATTCTCCATTATCGGCTAAACCTTCTCGCACACAAAAAAAGTTGTATTGTTCTATTGTTGTTGTCGCGAATTGGCATCATTCCAAGTTTGGTTTTTGATTCTTCCTCCGTTCTTATTGGTAAACATTCGTAATCGGCTTCGGTTTGCGGGACTTTTTCTATAAGCCTGCCTTGACTCCTTTTTTGCGGCACTTCTCGTATAATGCTCACTTTTTACTTGCCGATGCGGGGTGTGAATGTACGCAGGGTGCGCAACTGTAACTACAACAGCAAGAAAGATAAAATAAGACGAGAAAATTGAAAATAAGATGAATGGTACTGACAATATAAGCAATATGAAAGTGCTAAGCGTTAAAAATATTTGGGAAGGCTACAACCGACACTCGGCTGCATGTCCTATTGGAAGGCAGCTTACAAATGATACGACCAGAGAGGGTAAACTGAAGACCTAAGATCTTTATCTAATTATACTAATTCTAAATAACACGCGGTTTTCTGTCAAAATGTACAGGTCCACGATACAACAGTAATCATAATTTTCTGTAAGTCGCAGGAGCTGGCATTCATTTGCTAATCCAAAATTTTTCTCTAAATTATCTAGGTTTTTTTCGACAATCTTTTCGAACGTCCATCTGTTGTAATTCTTTGAGCCGTAAGGGGTTTGTGCAAACAGAACAGCCAAATATAGTTTTTAAAGTAGCTGCAAGATTTTCCAGCCGGTTCTCCGAACAGCTGCATCCCCAAAACTCCATAGCGCAGTGTGCGATAATTTGCCGTTAAGTCTCTAGGACGTCTTTGCAAAATTTTGTTACGACAAAACGATGCAGACTTTGGTGTGAGCTATTTGTTAAATTTTTGTTACGACAAAACGATGCAGATTTTGGTGTGAGTTATTTATAAAATGGACTTTTGCTATCCGTGAAATACCCTAGCACTGCGGCACAATACGTTTGCCCAATCCGTATGTATTAATCAGAGATACAGAGTACAAATCTATGTCATATCTGAGATATACTGTATATGTACCTCAAATGTGGCTAGTTGAAATTATATAAAAAACAAAGGAAGAATATACTGGAAAAATGCATGCATAGCATGTGACCTCTAATTACCTCGGATTAAAATATAAACACACTAAAATATTAAAATATACAGTATAATGAAAGAGTAAGAAAAGCGAAAATTTGTGTCTCACCTGTCCGATGGTGCTGTCGGAGCGTCCAATTCTTGGGGTAAATGCGGCGCGGCCAATGCGCGGAGTAAATGCGGATGGACCCCTTTTTACCATAAATTCCTCGTTGGCGTCGTCGTCAAGAGTTCCAACAGCGGCCCCGAGTGCGCCGAGAGAGCCAATGGCCTCCAAACTCTTTTTGCCAAGTCTGCGAAGGGGTAAAAATATAACACGAACATTTACAAACAAAGTTATGATGGTTCTACAGACACATTATGAATATATATGTTAATTCATGATTAAGCGCCTTGATTCGCAAACGGTTGAATATGAAACGATTTTACTAGTGATACGTAATGATTTAATAAAACCTCCTAGACACATGCATGAGTCATTTGTGTCAGTTCCCAAATGTTAAACGCAGCCTATACAGCAAAGGCCACCGCCAATACGAAGAACAGGTACGGTTTTAGTTTACGGTCTCATAAAATAATGCAAAGGCGACACTGTGGAGGTGTTTGTTAGCTTGGGGTCAGTTTTGAAAATGTTTAGGGGTAACAGCATGACGTAAGACAGCTAAAGATAACCTAAAATACGCGACTGCTTTGGAAGCTGGTGAGGTGTACCTTTTTTATAAGTATGTGGTAAGAAACTGGTTAGAGGGAATATGTCAAATAACACGTAAAACCTCGGAAACCGATACGGATTCTGGCAAATGGTAGGCTTCTGCGTTGTCTGATTGTGGTATCTTGGAGTACGTTACGAGTTTATTATAATACTATTACTAGCGGTAAGTATTTTTCGACTACATACCTAAACTTGCACCTGTCATATTTAAAAAATTCAACGAGATATGACGAGAAGATGATAGAAAAATTGCGAAAATGTTCACGTGGCGATTTTACGTGTATGGCATGCACCTAGTCCCTTTACAAGTGACATCGAATTTACAAGTGCTTTTGACATTTCGTAAATTGTAGTTCTTTAGTATTCGCTGTGCTACACTGTTTTGGACATCGCTGTCTTTGTAAATGTCTATACACCAAGACGTTATACGTAACTATGTAACAGCTTGGAAACATAAAGCCAGTACTTATTTCGAGATGAGCTCTGATCTCCAAGGAGATTACTTTTCGTGTAGCTTCACATGCCATACAAT
The DNA here is from genome assembly GCA_002081605.1 of Tropilaelaps mercedesae. Taxonomy (NCBI): domain Eukaryota; kingdom Metazoa; phylum Arthropoda; class Arachnida; order Mesostigmata; family Laelapidae; genus Tropilaelaps; species Tropilaelaps mercedesae. Next base: position 50,825 of record MNPL01000607.1, on the reverse strand, counting down.
AAATGGAGAAACGCCTTTCTTCACCAAGGTTCGTTAACGCTAAAATACCTAACTGCATCATTTTTAATGAAAATTCTCACAAACATTGCTGGCTATGCTAATGTCATTAAAAAAATGAAAAAGTGTCGATAACATATGTTTTTATGTTGTTTTACGAACAGGCTAAAAATTGATACGTAGGAGAAACATCTAGTGGCTAAGTTTTTTAATTTGTAAACACTGCGTACACACGTCCACATGCGGGGCACTAAACCTGGTTCTTTCATTGACTTCTCCTTAACGTGCGGTCTAGATGCTATCTAATCACTTACCATAGTTTCTCAGTGATCTTGGGTACTCGTTTTAAAGTTGTCGACCACGTTAGAAGAAACGTGTGTGGCTTTAATTTATAAAAGGGGAATCAAGATGCTATTTAGACTAATTGTCACTAATCTTTTGGCGTGCTGTTAACCATGCTTTTGCGTGTTATTAATGACGCCAATCTACAAAAGAAGCTCTTAAGATGGCCTGATTGCGGCCTAAGAGCCCATATGATCTTTGATAAGACCATTATTGAACGCATGGTTAACTACCTTGTCAAACAAGATTTCATAACGGGCTTATCCATATTAAAATAGCCAATAGGGATAACGCAAGACTGCATTGCACATTTTCGACTTTTCTAAAGCACTCAATAGCGTTCGACAGGAATTCAAAGCTTTAAAGTTGACTAGGCCCCATATTTACAAAATAACGAAGACAAAATAACTTTGAAGAGTTATTTTCATTTCTATCGACGGTGAGCCACATACTGGACTGCTTTATACTATGAAGCCTGCTTATATTATTCGGTGGTGTCCGTACGTACGAAGATTTTTTTATTTTGGCAAGCGCCTTTCGGGTGTGCCGCACGCATCCTGTGAGGGCCTCTGTTGTTCTGTGTATTTGTTTTTAACCTTCCATTTTTGCAAATGTCGTTTCACTGAATCTATGCAAAAGGAAGGATCTGATTTTCGATCGATGCAGTTTCGAATGTGTGAGCACAATGAAACGTTAGTTAAGAGTGTATCCTTATAATCGAAGTATACTGTGCTATTATGTTGTCAGCATAGTTTTAGTTATATCATATACGACACCCGTATATATGGCGCAGGTACTTTTCGTGACTTGAGCGTTACGGTGAGTCTCCCATTACAAGCGCGTAGCTGATTTGTTTCGGGATTGCAATCGTATCTGTAATACAATGCTTCGCTGTCTTTTAATAGCACAAGTTTTACTTTACAGTATTTCATAGTATGCGATAGTTTAGTTGTGTTTATAGTTTTGTAATGTCCTTAGATGTGCCACCCGTACTTCACCCAACTCATTGATGCTCTTGACAGGGCATATGTCGGTTCATGCCAGGCGTTATGTTTCAACAAAGCGGTTGTGTTGAACCTAATAGACGAATTTCGTGCGTTTACTGATGGACTACTTCAATTTTGTCCATGTCCACAGATGTTATTTAACCCTGATACTTGCGCATCTTAGTTGAATTCCATGATAAATTTCTGGTCACAACATGCATACCAGAAAATTGATCAAATACGCTACCATCAGCTCACGTAATACGCAAGACTGAAGAACTTGATATCGAGAATGCTTTGTGACTTCTTGTGGAACTCGCGGAGCTGTGAATATGAAAGGAAGAATAGAAATATTTCGAAAATTTCTCTGGCGTTTCTATTTGCAGCGCGGATCTGATAGAATCTAGGTCTACAATAAAGCTCTATATTTTAAAGTGTGGATAATAGAATACTACAAAGGGTTCAACTTGTGTGGTGAATACTTGGATGTGTTGCATAACAGCGCTCCGTTGCCCCGAAAAGCTACCAAAGATTTAGGCGAGTACAGGTGAAGGTGCTTCGCAACGTATTAGAACTTGTCTAGTGGGCTTAACGTGAATGTTGTTAACATTAAGGGAATGCGGTTGTGTGAAAGATGAACGCCAGTCTAATGTCCAGAAAAGCGGTGACGTTCAACTTAAGAAACCAGCTACTCTTATTGTCATGATAGGATGTTTACACTAATTTTTAAAACGTCAGGTTATTTTATATTGGCGACTATTTAGATGATCTCATTTTATTGCATGAAAGCCAGAATAGTAGAATAAAAATCTAACGGCTTGTCATTTATATAAATTGTAATGCAAACATTTCTGAGCTTTGTAAAGGCTTAAAAGTTACACCCAATGAGATCATACATTGAGCTGTCCGTTTTTGTTCCCTATCTTACGCTAGCTTTTCACCCAAGTAGCGATTGAGGTCACAGCCAGCTGCCTCTTGAATCGGCGAATACGGGTTGCGAGACACCAACGTGGTTGGTGTTGGGCCCAACAGTGGCCACATAACATCATAGGCTAGCGGCCAGTACCAATTGCATCACGCGACTACGTCTATGTCAGTGTTGTCTGTCTTTTGTATGAACACTACTCTGGCAGTCGTGATTCTAGTGGCGTCTCAGCTGGCAGTGTACATTCAAAGAAAGGTACACGTTATGCAGTATCTTGTGCATATTGGCACCAAGAGTCCCATTTGGCATTCATTCCGTTTCTTCCGCTCCATAAGATCGCTGGAAGCAGGAAAAGGCTGCTAAAGTCTAGCATATTGCGTAAGACGGACATGATTTTCAAGGATCGCGACTATTGCTCAGATTTATTGGGCGTTCAAGCAACAATGAACGGCTATAACGTAGATGGTCCAGCACCAAACTGAAGAAGCAACATTATATCGTATTACATCATTTTTTGCAATGCTTTTTTCTGTTAAGGGTGCTGCTAATTATAATGCCTTGTTTCCTGATGTGGTACGTACACTCTAGATTTACAGTAGGGGGAGACCTGAGAGTAAAATGTACTTGCCAAATACGTAGACAAAGCAGATCGAAGATATCTGCTGGCATAGGTAATGAGGTAACTAGATCATTTGAAACTTACTAATGATTTTATGAATTTAGCTTTTGATGGCGGGTATATTAGGTCTCTCAATTCGATCCCATATCTAAAACGATACAATAGTAAAATACAAACTCGACCCGTTATTTCTAAAGTCTGTCCAAATATAGACTGAGGTGGTTTAATAGTATCAAATCTCTTTATGAGGCTCCAGAGTTCATTCCCTTGAATGCTACCCAAGGCGAAGAAAATAAGGTCATATTCCTCATAATTTATTGTTCAGCGGCTCAAGCTTGGCCACCTCAAATTCCTTTCCTTTTCCGCCAATGCCCAGAATATATATTTGCATAACCATTGCTTAGATTTTTTTCCACTCGTTGTATGCTATATATAGATATATATTATATATATATATATATATACGTGATTGATAATAGTATGTATGGATGCTGCGCACAGGGCAGTGTACAACACTGGCTGTTCTCATGATTTGTTCTCTGAATAAGAGAACTATTGCAACTATGATATCATTACAAGTCCTTTTGCTAAAAATAAGTGTATAAATAGCTTGAAGTCATACTAAAAGCAGCTTAGTTTGTTTTACCTGTCAACGGAATTTAATATGAGATGGTATCGACTAGTTTCAGATACCGATCAACAAAAGATTTCCCATGACACTTGCCTTGGCGGTGTGGCTTATTTATCGAATTTTGAAGAAAATTTCCTGCTGTGAAGTATATATTTAGAATCGAAAACTTTGCCATTTTATCGGATTTTAGGCAAGCTCGTTGGTTACGTTGATAAACACAAGCTGACCTTGCAATTATTTAATAACATGTATCCTACGCCTCGAAGAGGATCACTGACCGACGGCAGTCTATTCTGTGATAGAAAGCCAATAAGCACTATTAGTGAGCTCAGATCTATTTTAAAACAGATAGTTTCTCACTCTAAGTATATTTTGCATAATATTTATAGAAGCAACCCAATTTAGATAAATCTATAAGAATGCACTTATTTAAACTTTCCATTGGCTGTGGTAACACGTCTAGTCTGCCAATGGTTCATCTGGTGGATCACAACTGTAAATCAATGCCTTATAGACGCCAGGATTATTATTGTAACTATCCTAAATAATGTTATTCCGCCTTTAGTTATGCTTGGACGACATGACGCGCCTATTTAATCTGTCTTTTAAGGTTATTCACTGGCGAGGTTGTCTTAAAGCCAAGGGAAGTCATGTAATTTTTGGTAAGTACCAAAAATTACATGACTTGGTAAGTTTGATTCATACATGCTTACAATAAGTGTTCATTCTGTCGCTGAGGCATAGACAAAAGACAGAGTATTACCACCAAGCGGTCTTCAAGTACGGTCTTCTAAATACTTTTTTTTATGGCAGTCTATCTATGCAACGGTGCATAAGTTGATCTTTCACGAAAACATTGTGAAGAATTGCTTGAAACTCTATTCCGAGGCACGCAAATCAGATTTGATTTCATATATACTTATCTAGTGGTCCTGGCTTTGCAGCAACAAATTGGCTAGTCGCCAGTCAATTCAGTTTTAGAAGCGTTGGAACCACACTAGTTATGCATACGGTACACGACCCAAAATAGGAAATGCACTCTTGGGAGCAGTGATTTAGTTATATATCTATATTAATTACTGACGTAACTACAGTTTCAATAGATCTCATGGCAACTATTCTCCATTATATCTTCATTATTACCACTATAACCTAGCTTAATTATTGCTCTTCAACAAGGTTGAACGAAAAAAGTTTACCACCTGCAATTTTGCGATTTTGTTCATGTCCTACAGGTCGACGGAGTTTGTTAAATTATTGAATGTTGCTTTACTTTTTTTTTTACCGAAAAGGCTGCAGTTTTCAAACAAAAATACATCACTCGCTTTCAATTTTTTTGTCTAATTGGTACATTATCGTAAACAGTGTACGAGTCAAATGTTTCAGTTGGATACAACTGACACATTTCCACACTGACCGTGGTACGAAGGCATCGGCGCGACCGACACGTGGACTCGGAATGAGCTGTCGCATCGTGCGTCGAAATAACGCCTGCAAGTCTTCAGGACGCAGTCGCCTCATAGACGAACGGCCGATATTGCCCAGACCGCCTATGGAACCGGCGGAATCAAGCGACCTCTTGCGGCGCCCGATACGCGGCGTGAACGCGCTATGGCCACCGCGCTTCCTGAAGTAGGGCCCCAGCCCAAAGTAGGGCAAAGGGTGCACAAAGAGAAACCATAGATCACACAGATTGAGAACATTGCTTGTAGCGTATGGCCACATGCTACAACATGCTAAACTACATTGTTCATGTTATAATATAATCGAAGGTACTGTAGCGCTATAAGAGGGGGCGAGATTGTTGCACAGTCCTATCACATGAAATTTGGGTATATATAGGGCTTCTTCTTTGGGAGAAGCTTTATAAGACTTATATGGAATTAAGAATGTCATGTTGAGAGTGCTTAGCAAAACTGATTAATTGAAAGGAAGTTGAAAAATTAAAAGGGAAATGTGGGGGAGGTATACAGCCCTTTTTTACATATGAATACGCAACATGACAATAATAACCAGTGAAGTCGTACTCGTGTATGGAAGAATATTTCATGCAAACCTGCAATCTGTTTATTTAAACTCAACCTATATTGTAGCCGTGGAGAATTTGTCCATTGACCTCAAGCCTAGAATTATGCTAAACTAAATATCGATGCAGAGTAAAATACCGGCATTCAAAGCGCGCTAAAAAGCTGTACACAAACGTCTAATTTATAATTTTTGAGTGCATTTTATACCAGGAAAACATATGTGTAATTAGAAGATTTGTATACATCCCATGTAATCTCTGCCTTCATACCTAGAATGCAATCCTAATTTCGTTTCGTAGTGCATTAAATTCACACTGAACAGATTTATACTTCCAGAAAAAACGAGTACAAAAAGCAAATGATTTCAGGTGTAGATACGAGTCCAGCTTTGATGGCCTTTTGTGTGCATATCCCCTCTGAAATATCTTGAGTTTTTTCTAACGATTTTATTGGCGGCAATCCATTGTGTTCATTCGACACGACTAACCTTCTGACTTGGACTGTCACGCGGTGCCCCGCTGGGCTGCACCACTTAAAAGCTTATTGGCTTGTTTCTGCTGCTATCTCGATTTCCAAATGCTTCTACAAGTTATGAGGATTTTATTTTAAATGTCATTATTTGTAAAAATGCATAGACCGAATGCATGCGTGGACACAAAAACGCGGCGATTTCTCCTGAAAGAATAGCGATAGGAGAGTAATAAACTTTATCGTTGGACCCTACAGTCTCTACAACAGTTCTTCCTTACAATAAAGACTCTATAATACCACTCTAAAGATGAATATTGAAATTGAAAAATGTGGTCTAATTGGAATCGTTGAAACCGTTTCTTCGTAAATGTTTTTATTTATATTCATTGTCGGACATACGAATTTATTTATACGCAGTGAACGAAAGTGCTTAAAATAACTCAGCAGAGATACTGCTTCTCCTGGACCAGTAGACGATCGCCATAGTCATTTAAGTATAATTCTTGAGACTTTTGAAAAATTATGAATTTTAAGTTATTGCTGCTGTAAAGCCAAGTTCGTGTATACATTTATAGACGCGGTCACCTAAATGAAATTGATACCTGCGTATAATAGATAGACTCAACTCGGTCTGATTCGCTTGATAGCTCCGGTGTTAATTGATAGGAAGCCTCGTGAAGGCGCTTTGCAGAACGAAGCAGGACGCGCTAGTCTTTTCGTTACCCGCGCACGTACCGTATTGCGCAAAACTATGAAACTTTTGAAAAAATGAAATACCAAAGCACGATACAGTGCCTCACATTTTCCCTTGACAAATTGGCGATATTTGGCCAAGTGAAGTACTCCTGTTATATACTTAAACCAAGGTTATCTGCAACAATTCTAATGTGACTGACTCGCTTGAGTTTGATGTTTGGTAATCATATGACGCGGTAAGGATATTTGAGAACTAAAAATCACATGCATATATACTCGCGTAAAACTATACGTAAACTATTTATACAGTTTGAGCGTTTAATTACCACACAGCTCTGCCAAAAGTGCAATCTGTTAAATGTGTTTTTAGTATAATATGTACAAATGTTTTGGTAGTCAGGATTATTTAAATAACTAATATTAGAGCTCGTGTGTTCTTCGGGAGTTCTTACGGACAAAACATCTTTGTCGAGACATTGGAACGTCAGCTGTTCTAGAAGTGAGAGTACTGACTCCGTTAAAGATGAGATGACACGATTGAATTTTTTTTCTATGAAACATTAATTACCTGTACGGTTACGCTCCGCCTACATCCATCACATCTTGGTAATGCATAGTTAGGATATCTGTCGTCGTCTTGCTCATATTTCATCTACCTGCATAAGGAACGTTTAGTGAAATTGATTAAGGCATGCGGCTTGTTATGCCCAAGAGCATGCTATCAATGCTAGAAAGTGAACGACATCCCAAATTGGTTAGTGAACAAACGTAATTCAAAAGTTTCTCGAAATAAGAACTTTATATTGATCTTATCTTTGAAAGCTAAATTTAGCTTCCGCGAAGATTGTATTGACTCAAACACACAGACTACTACAACACCGTGACGGCTTTGTTTATAGAGGTTGTCAGATGCGTCTGAGATGTAGCATACACACCTTATTTCTTATATTTGTGCGAAATTTCGTCGTAGGTAAGCTCACAATGGCTCCTTTGATGTAAATGTACGTAGAACAATAACGAAACAGTGATACGTGGATGCGTTCGACCGAACCCATGTGAACGACTCTGGCGTTCGATTTGCCGACGCGGAATCTAAACCTACATACGTGACATTTTGCTGGGTCTCAGATAACTACGCCAAACATATTTTTCGTATTTATTTGAACCATCATTGACCGGCCCCATGATGAAAGCTTCAGTGAACAAAATAAGCGGGACGCACGTGACGTCAGCAAAGGGCGAGGACAAAAGCCAGATGGAATCTTGCCAAGAGAACGGAAACGCTCCGGAGAAGTACGGAAAGGCCATTTCAACAAGAACAAGCGAATACAATGGCGACTGGACAGCAGAGTAGGGCCTTCATAAGCGAAGAGTTTATGTCACATTAACAGATTAAAGATAGTACGGAGAGCAGAGATGACGAAGCGAAATTGACAATAAAAAAAACATCTATAAAGGGAAAGACTGCTCCTTGTTTAGTGAGTACACAAAAATAAATTTTTTTTTAACGAAATAGCGAAATAGGCTTGAGAGATGCCGTCGAGATTATAAATTATAAAATATAAAAGGTATAAAATGAAAACAGTGCTACCTCTCGGAAATGAAAAGACATCGGTTTTATGGTGATAATTTAACGATTATTTTAATCTTACTAATATTGTAATGTATCACCAGTAATTAAAAAAAAAAGAATTATTAGAGTACCGTGCGTAACCAAGCAACTTAATTACAAGAGATCATCATATCTTCATCAAATCTTTGTTGCCGCAGGTGAAGTGTGTTATTAGTCTTGAATCAGGACAGACATTTCGCCATAACGTACAGCGTGGTATCTGAGATCACCGCTAGTACTTTCAACGGACTTGTACAGACAATGGAAAACTCTAGGAAAATGGTACATTCGAGTCAAGTCATTCATAGAAACGCATAAAGAAGAGCGCCTGTAAGGTACTTATTTGAAGAGTGCCATCATCACAGGACTATCGCAATAAATACCGCAACTGGTTTAAAAATTTCAATCAGCCACTTAATAGTAAGGATAGATGTCTTTTTTCAAATAGACGGTCCCGGCGTGATACTGTGCCTGACATGTGGTACATTGCAAAACACGAGCTTGATTTGAACACTTCAAACATTCCTAGTCAATGTAAGCCGGGTTGGACTGTAGTTTAGTGTGTAATAAAACATGAATGGTTGTACTACAAATACATACATTGTTTCCACTTAATTTATACTCAGATAGGTTCACACAGTGGTGACGCTTGACAGCTATACTATTTTTTTTGTCAAAAATTGAATTAGCTAAAACTTCTTCTACGATTAAATGTGATTTATTCCACAGAATTCATAGTGAGCGGTATAGCAGATTAAGTAAGAATCGCATCTGTTCCTAACGCTACAAAGTGAGGCAAGGGTAAGTTATTCAATGAGGGCTAACAAGGCTTTCAGTACTTAGGCAAAGGCTTGTAGAAATGCACATCTTAGTGCCATTTCCGCTTCAAGTATTGTTTTTGCAGCTGATCCAGGTGTTACCATTACGTTTCTAAGCCTCGCTAGGCTTTTATAAAAATTTTGGGATATATATATTTCTTCACTAAAAACTCGGGTACACCCACTCCAATCCAAATGATTATTAGAAGTGTTTCTCCTGAATTTAGTACGATAGTAGAGTTGAAATATTTTTAACCAAAACAACAGGACTATACGGAGCACAGAATAAAGACAAAATGCTGCATTTTAGCGTATTTTTCTGGTATAAAACGCCTTCCAGATTTGCATTAATATTAATGTTCTCCTCATAAAAATACAATAGTCGAGCTTCATCTAACAAGAATACACGGATTAGCTTGCTTCCGGTTCACCCGTACAGCAGGATCCAGTACATTTTTTCGAGACTCAAGGGAGGCTTTTTTTCCTCAGAACTTACACAACCTAACATTTTTCTTTATACGAATGGAACACTCGTAAATAGTTGTACCCGCAGTTAAACTCATAAATGGCAAAACAGTGACGGGTACTTTTGGTCGGATTTGGCAAGTACAGACGTAGATGCTATAACGCATTTAGATACGATATATCGTAAGCAGGCTTTGATAATTCAGCGCTGGAAGCAAATGGTACGGTTCAACCTTGGCGTAACAACATTCAACACACATATGTTTCTCTAACCAATTCACTGAGCTATTGAAGTATACACCTAAACATCTAACTCAATCTGCGAAGACTTCCCATGTCACAAGCACTTTCCGTCATTGGAATATCTCGAATTATATGTGCATAGAACATATCGCACGCTTTTCTCGAGTTACGTTTAACGATAAGGAAGTGTGTGTGTAGACGGTCTCAGAGCGCGCATTTCAAAAACGCCTCAAAAGGCTCTTGAATGACCAAGTCCCAAGTAATGGCATTCAACTGTTTGGCCTTATAGGCTTCATTGGCGCAACACCAGCACAAACAGCTTCGCTACAAAGGCGGTTCACCGCGCTAAAAACCAGTCGTCATAGCGATGAAACATAATCCGCAGAAACATAATATTTTAGGGAATGTAGTGTTCCTTGATCTAAAATTCATTACTACTAGGAAAACAGATGAAACCGAATTTTCTCCTGATTCCGTATGCTTGTTGTAGACTGTGGATGATAAACTGAAAGAGTTTCGAATCCATTCGCTTATAATAAGTCGATTTCAACGATGTGTATATTTTTATACCGTATGTTTTTTGACTTTTTCAAACTTAATAGACTATGTAAACTTGACAATAAATGTACATTCCTCCGTATGTACATTACATTTCGCACACTAATATGCGCTGCTATTTTGTGGCGCTCATCTTTTGAAGAAACATTGCTGGCGATGTTTCCAAATTGGATATTCACACGCTCCATAGGAAGTAAAATAACTTTTGCAAAAACTTTAAGAATCGCCAAATGAAGAATGTGCTTTAATTTCTAGGATGAGTGAGTGTACCCCACGGTAGCTTGTTTTGATCATGTTTCAAATTTATTTATAAGGTTTTCAATCACCAAAAGCTAAAATTGCTCTGCGTTCACCAAATGAATAATGACGCTTAAACATTTTATGTTTAAAGTGGTGATATCATAAAGATCCACAAGTGTAACTGAGTCAACACATTTAAAAATTCCCGATTGGAACACTGCGGCACGCTTACAAATATTCCTGTCCGTTTTCATACTCGACTAACCAGTTTGTTCCTGGTTCTCTTTTCACACTATTATGAGCTACATCCATCGGCAAACAGCAGAACAATCCTCGGGCTACTTGTAGAATGGCATACTACAATAGTTACTTTACGAAGACCTTCCATACACATATTATAGCAACGCAATAGGACAGCAATTTTTACCATATTTGGTCTAGCCCATTACTAGCGTTGGTCTTTTCATCATGCGACCGTGTTCACAGTCTGCTTCCTCAGCCAATGTTTAGATACCCTCTATAATTTTATATATATTTCGTTTTCATATGCAGTATTACACACAGCAACAAGCTACATGCGTGGCCACACAAGTACACTTAAGCAGCTGTCCTTAAGCTGTCTCGAATTTCCGTAGTTAGCCCTTGAGGGAGAAAAATTATTTTTGTTTTTCCTTACTCTTTTTTTTTTATCTCATATTTTCTTTTTTCAATGTACCTCAATTGTGATGGAGCATTGCGGCTCAGTCAAGAAAAGACAATGCCGAAGCTGACAGCTGCGCCAATACCTACCTCCTATATATAATTACGTAATTTCCTCGCTTGTAGGTTTGTTTGCAACAAATCAGAGCATGCTGTTAATTCTGACCTGCTACGTACAAAAAGTGAAAAAGAGTCATAGACGCCAGAGATGATGCAATGCAGTTGTATAAATGAACATGAAGAAACGGAATTGACAAAATCACGTAACGTACCTCATATTTATTGCGACATGCGCCCGTGCTACTAAATGAGTGACCTAACAGTATATTCGACAAGTAAATCAATGAATCAAATTGTCGATGATTCATACAGCTATTAGCGATCTAAAAACCTAATAAAGTGGCACTAATATATACAAAAATATCCTTGGCTACTTAATAAGTTAACAAAGATTTAAGCAAGTTACTATCAAGAAGCCCTGCATGTTCCGCAAGTGTTTGTTCGAGTTTTCGTCGGAAAACAGAAAATGCCTGCCTATTTTTAAGCAAATATGTAATGTAAGAGGGTATTTTGTGTAAATTTTCTAGTACCATTAACCCGGGAGCGAAGTTTGCGGTTGTATAGTTGCTGAGATATACCTACAAGGTTTACGCCACGAATCCAGGGTGCACTATGCCGCCTTGAGTTGGCGAAAAAGGAGGTTTCGGACAGCGAAATACTCGCTTGTTATTTACTACTAGTGCCAGCTTCATGTCTTCTAAAATGCAAAAAGTTCACAATATCACAAAAGTCACATTTTCTCTACCCATCCGACTTGAGCTTGTAAGAGGCTTAACCGAGCTACCCACTTAAGGAGCTCCTTTCCGCCGGGCCAGCAATTTTCGTAGGTCGCGCCAAGGTTTTCTAGTTCATTTCGAGTATTCCGGTAGTGGAAACTCTCTTCATTCTCGTCGTTTTAATGCAATCGTTTCTTGGATCGCTGCGTGACTACCAAGACCAACGAAACAATGTCCGTCTGTTGTGGCCAAGCTTTAATCCTTTAACATTGCAATGAATCTCAACCCATATGCGTGTAGTTTAGGGACACTCCACGTAAGGTCGACATTACTAATATATGAGCATTCAAATCTAGCGAACTGATTCAAAGGTATTTGAGTTGGGACTAACAAAGATAATCCTTTCTACCACTCTACTTGACCTTTATTATTATCAGATATTTGACCCTGAAAAGTAGCCCAAGGAATCGAAAAGGAAACAAGTTCTTAGAGAATTTCTTTATATTATCTGAGCTTGGTAATCCCTAGAGACGCGAGATCTCATAGATTGATCGTAGTGAACGCGCGTATACGAATTAGATGCTAGTTCTTTCCTCATCTCATCAGACTTTTGTGCAAACATGGTCTATCCGAGGAGTGAAGCTTCATTCCTAGCTACATTAGACTGTGATTGTGCTGTTGATCTAACAACCAGAAATTTTTAATGTGCTGGACATGTCCTCGTCTCCTGATATGAGTTCACCCTGAGTTTTGTAAGGCCTTTGACGGGTGCAAAGTTACAAGGTACATTTCAATTGACTATGACGGTGGCCACTTGATGACCACAGAAACGTGGGGTGCAGAAATGGTACTGTGGAGCATAACGTGCGGTTTTTTTGAACAAACAACAGTTATGTTGTGTTTGCCTGGTCCTTGAATTGATATATGTGACCGCTACGGATTGCTAAGGGCGTTTCCATTCATTAGTGAAAAACAAAATCCATGGCTTCAGCCAGATTCCTTGGCGCTGTCATTTTATCGAGCGAACTGCTTATGCTCCACGCACAACGATCTGAAAGAAGCAACTAAAACGGATCATCATCAGCGCTGTATGCATCAGGCACGCGTTTCCGACCACCACAACTTCGGGCTGATTTTTCCGCTTCGCGTTTCGGCATGTTTCGACTTAAGACCAAGTGAACATAATTACCTAGATGACAAAAAATTAATGAGACTCGATGAGAACAATTTTGCAACCGTCGAATGATCACGAGACAGTCTTTTTAATTTTAAATCAACCTGTCATAAAGATGGTCCGATCTATTTTATCCTTCAGTTATTTAACGTTGCGTCCAGAACCAAAGAAGGAATTCTTACCTAGCGTGTACTAAAAGTGCTCATCAGAGTATAGGTTTCGACTTGTGAAACACGTAACGCAATCGCTTGCTGAAGGGGTATAGGTGAAGCTCGATGAAAGCACACTTTCAATCGTCGAAAACGAGAACAAATCTCTTCATTTCAAGTCATTCTATCATAGTGAAGTTCAACCCAGTTTATTGTTGAGTCACCTAAAGTTGCAACCAGGAACGCATGGGCTATTCTTACCTAACGTGTATCAAAGTACTCCTTAGACGGGCTTTCATGAGATTTTCAGGATAGATGGCGATAAATAGGCGTAGTAACACGGTTCTCTACAAAGCTAGGTCGAATTATAGTAACTTTCAAAACGCACGACAACTTTCGAAATAACTAGTAAAAAAGAAACCTTGTAGCACTAAATTCTTCACGTGTGGCGTGAAGAATGGTGCTTCGAGCGACAATATTAGATATTAATAAAGCAGGCACATTTGACACATTGAAGTGGAATCACAACGCGAAAACAAAAAAATGCTCATTTAAGTAAATATGGCACTTCCGAAGGAAGTGGCTGGTTGCTTTGGGCATCAAGAAGACTCACACATAAACTTCATATGTCTACGTCATATATTCTAGCCTGTGCCTTGACATACACAGCCATATACAGTTAACATACACAGTTACTTGAAAGTTACAGTTACTTGTTGCAGTTACATGACAATTACAGTTACTTGCTGCAGTTACTTGACATACATAAATCACCGATATTCTGTTCGGTTTCTAAGGGGTCAGACGCATTTTTCTAAATGAATATATTCTTAACTTACCTACATATACGAATTAATACAAATATGGTAAGGGTTTTCTTCAATTCGTTCACCTATAACTTTAGGATTGACCATCAGCCAACATTTAACGTCCACGGTAGCGCTTTTTGCATCACTTCGTAAGACGGACCTTATAAATGTAAAGGTGCAACGGCGGGGATCGAGCCTGTACACCTCTCTACTCCCTCCGGTCTCAAAGCTCAAACGAATGCACCAAGCCATCGAGCTCGACTCAATTTGTTCACCTGCTGTCGTAAAAGCGCTACAATTTGTCGTCTTATATATATATATTTATAAATACCAGACAAAGTGGGTGGTATGGGGCTAGCCGGTAAGGTCACAGCTGGAGGATTTCCCTTAAACTATAAAGTGTCAAATTTTCGCCTCAGGTAAGCTCATTTAGGGTGTAAAACGAGACAAAGGCAAGCCTCGTGGTGTCCACAGGTGGTCCTTTTATAAACTTTCTCCTTGTGGCTGCGATGTCTCGAAATGTTCAACGTTGCGGTTAAACTTATGCTAAAAGACAAAGACATGACTGCTAGACATGTGATCCTTCTATTTTGAAATAAGTGGACGAAGAATCTACAAAAAATCTATTGCTTCGAATATTTTCTAGAAATCCGTGTCATTTGATTCGAGCTTAATATTGGTTACCGGCGACCTTTCATTATGTGAACTCCGGCAATAAATTCATAGATAACGTCGCCAGTAAGTAATTGAAATAAGTAACCGACATTCATACCTACAGTGATTAATCTCTTTACTGATAGGACGAACAAAGTCTAAAAGTGTATTTGCAAAAAAAAAATACGGAAATGAACGATCTTTTTTCTCATTGATTTGAGCTTGGCGAGTACTCGAGCACTAGTACGCTTGCAAACTAACATCTTTATAGATCCGTTCTAGTATACCATACACGGAGTTCGAGTAATTATAAAAGTCTAAGATTCTTAATTATCACGGAAAAATACTAAGGTTAGTAATATCATAGTGAATACGATTGCAAAAGACGGGCAATTCAAATAGCTTTGGGCTTGTCATAAGGTAGCCAACTAAAAGTTTAATTTGGAAACTTCACAGAGTTTTATATATTAGTCTGCACAAAGATATGGTATGGGTTTAGTGAGTAGGTACACTCATGGTACATGTTCTGCTGTTGCGAGCCCAAGCCGGTAGACCCTTCTCGCTAACACCGCGTGTAGGCAGATGAGAGAAAGCATCACCTTTCTTTGTAATGCATATGTACCGCAAATTGCCGACTCTTAAACATATTGCACAAGTAAGTCAGCTTCGAGCGCGAATGCTAACGTAAATATGACGAAATATCTCTACGCCGTATAATAGTAAAATTGTTTTTTTTGCCTACCGGAGTGATCGTCTTAAAGAAGTCATTCCGTAAGGATAGCATTTTATGCATCGTATGCGTAAGGATACTAAGACAGAATCACAGACTTGATATTTATAGCGAACGTCGAGATTGCCTCTGTGGCCATGAATACTTTGTTACGCACCCGTTGTTCAGGGAATCTACTCTGTTCGCTTTAAGAACGATGGATTTGCAAAAAGCAGAAGCTCTCACGATTCACCAAAGACAACATCCAGTGCCTCTATATCAGTCTGTGTGACATACAGCTCAGTATTCATTGTAATATTAGCTTTAGTGCGGACGCGTAACCGTACATTAAATAGAGCGCCGTAGTGCTGTGTTCAAGACCCAAGGGAGCAAGCACTTCTTCGCGACCAAAAATTTAAAAATCAAAAACGGATTCAACTTTTTGCAACTATTAGAGGTTTGGCAGTTTTCAAACTTACAGCCGTGAATTTCACTTAAAACTGTACAAACACGATACAAATAAATACAAATATGCGGATAGGATACAGAGTTAAATTTACGGTAAAGATTTAAAATTCACAAAACCTGCGTTGCGCTGTCTAAAATCCTAGAGCGTGAATAACATAATGTATATCAAGGTAGGATAACATATGAAAAGCAATTGTTACCCCACGCGAAACTTCTTGAAGCAGTTTTCAAGTACGGCCAATTTCGATCCCAAATTATATTCTTGTCCTTATTTTGATCATATTAGATATCTAATAAAATTTTGCTGATCGATAATTTCTCGAGAACCTGTAGGGTAGTTTTTCCTATATTTGCAACTAGCTCTATACGATAGTCACTCAATTAAGAAAATAAACTGACGGAATCGCTATTAGTAGTAAAGTATTTAGGGTTTTGCACGCATTTGAGCCATGCGATCTATCTTCTGCGATCTTTCAAATGCGATCTATATCGGCAAAATTATCGTTTTTCATTCCACTCAATGTACCATTTGACCACGCTTTGGAGCTCAAACAAGTTATTAACAAACAACGCTGTGGGACGCTGACTCTCAATTAAAACCTTCCCACTGAATAAACATCTGTGTTAAATTGGAATGGCGGTATCTCTATTGTCAATAATAATTAGCGCGAATGCCATTGATTGGCTTTTTAATTGATTGTCTTCCTTAAAACAATTACTAAAAGAAGAATTATGAAGATCAACTTGTAAATCATTGTATTATATTTGATAGAATCATATTTAGCTGACGTTGTGCTATCATAGATCTTTGAAGAGAGGCTAAAAGCCGCAAGTCACTTAGAGTCTTCATGTTTGTTGTGGTTTGTTTTTTCCCCTTAAATAACTCCATCATAGCTTCTAAAGATTGTTCCTGCATTCTGATATTTATATGAAATGAAAAACGGCTAATTGACACTCTAACATGCGCTCTAAACCTTTCCAGGTGCATAGTGAACTATGCCTGATGCAGAGGATGATTTATCTTTTTAAATTTCGTGTAAAGGTACTTTTAAAAAAACCGAAAAAATACGAAAATCCACTGAGTACCTTGTTGGAACTACGTGCACACCTCAAATATATTTCTAAACTTATTTCTTATGTTCTCCTACTTACTGAATACAAGAGACACCTAGGATCTCGCTGCATGTTGTGGGCGTTAAGAAGCTACTTTAACAGTAAACTATACTGAACGCATATTGACAAGTGTTTATGCTAAAAAAAGCCGAATTAGTTAGATATATGTAACAGCAGTTGTCAAACTATATCTATGTGGAAATTACCGAATTGGTCAATAACGGAATATCACGATAAAGGGTATATCGTAAGTTGCATAATACACAGAGATGGAGCTTACATGTGGTCGGGCACCAGCACGTAGGCAACGTCGACACCACCCTCTACATTGTTTTCGTCCTCGTCAAGTCCTGCGCCGAGCGCAGAATCTTCGCCAGCACCTCCCGCTGATGCCGGGCCAAAGGTTGACGACTGGCTATCGGAGCGACCGATTCGCGGAAATGGGATGAGGCCCTGACGTTTCCCTATTCGGGGGAATGGCACAAGATCTTGTCGCTTGTCATCCTGGCATGACACGTAGCTTTGTTCTATGAGGACGGATGGGGACGGGTGGATACAAAATAAGAAAAACAAGCCGAATGATTTTGTCAATTAGAAGGTTGATCGAAGCACGAATATTTCGTAGCATTGTGGAAAATGCAACAGAATCTTAGAGGCAGGCACATACAGGGCAGAAGGAAAATAAACAACAAGAATAAGAAAAGATGCGAGAATAGCGGTTAGAGTAAGTGTACAATGTTCCATTATTTGTAAATTGTCTGTATTAGTTAATTTATTTAACAACGTTACTATCTCGGTAGAGAGCTATTGGTTATAGGCTTCAATGAGTGAATATATTTGCAGTTAAGGCCATATTCATGCTAGATGTCTATCTAAATTGTATGATACTTAAGTAGTAGGCTCGAAGTTGAGAATTCTTCAAAATAACGTAAATCCAACACGTGCATACTCCTTGGTAAAACTGTCTCATATATCTTCACTTATGTGTATGTATTTTAACAGCGAACCGAGCTAATTATCGCACACACACTCGTTTCTATGTTTTTAGAGATATTAGCTCAAAATATAAATACTAAAAATAGTTATAATCGATACTGGTTATATGCCAAAAAAATTGTCATGACGTTAGTCTGAAACAAAAATAAGTTTTGAAAATCTTAGTCATAAGCGATATATTAATGATTGAAACGTCAGTTAGCATTTTGTCGCTCCCTTAGGGGTTACGTTTTTTCGTTTGTGTACACTTGTGTACACCTGACGTATATCAGCGTTAGTATAGTAATATTTTTTAACAAGAGTCTCGATTTACCAAATGTAGCACATCTATTTATGACTGTTGTGGTCCTCCAGGTCAGTCAACGCGCAAGTTCTGCGTCAGCTGAGTTGAGAAGAACCGTGATCATAATTTTAAGGTAGTTACGTTTGAACAAAGGGACTATAGTGTTATACACAATAATAATATATAGAGATATGTGTTTACGTTGTATCTAACAGAGACAAGCTTTTTGGATTACTCAAGTCGAATGGATCCCTCTCAGAAAAATAATGCCATTGTAATTACCACTGTTGTGCACAGCAATGGCCACATCATCTGAGTGGTGTTTCTCTGCCAGAATAAATGTAAATATCGGGAGGCCTAGATAGGCAAGCTAGTTTCTGAACGAGTCGTAATATCGGCAAGATGGGTCTGGCCTGCTACACATCGGAAGGGAATGCTCAAATTCAGGATAGAGAAAAATATGAAACAAACCCAAACAATCTCACAACGATTATTGATTAAGAGGTACCAGCAATCCTATACAAACGAGTTTGTTAATAATGTTAGTTAAAGTATTTCATTCTTTGCAAGTTTACGCCAGCTAAGATTTTCCTCAAAGCACTTGGTGAAGAACGCATCTTTACGCCATAGGATTAAATCGTTGAAGCCGTAGGTCAGACTATTAATATAAAGGGATGAATAGACGTCAATTCATGAATCCTTTAGTTATTCAAAAAACTTTTTTTATTTAGGGTCCACGTAAGCATGGATGTAATAGAGTCGGCTGCGACCTCCGGTTTTTGGCAGTTACCGGACAGAATTGTGCGGTGTCCCTGTGCGATCTTAATTAATGACAGTTGTATCAAGTATTGGCTACCGAGGCGAACAGCCTTAAATAAAGGGAAAAACTTTGACAATGAAACAAAAAAAGTGCGAGTATTGGGAACGGTAGTATCTTGTTTTTCCTTGGCCTGGTCGGCATCACCGGTTTTTCTTATTTTCTCCTTTCTTCGAAATGTCGTAGACCTCCTTCTTTCCAACAACGCCAACTAATGCCATTGTTGCCTCCAGTTGTTTGGCATGAGGCTATGCATCGGCGATCCTAGCAGGCCTCCTTCTCGCGAGACTTCGGCAACTTGCCCACGGTTTGTCTCACGGTTTGTCAGCACGCCTTAAAGACCCTAGTTCTATCAAAGCCTAAAAGAAAGCCTTTTATCTCTCTCGCTCTTCTGACCGGTCGCGCAATTGTGAATACTAGTGTTGATGCCGTCGCAAGCGTAAGATGAGACCCACAGTCTGCACATTGGATGGGCAGACGTTCGTGGTGGTGTGAAATCTTCCGTTTTTGAGAGTGAATCTTTGCGAACGTCCGCTAGCGATGGTGACATTGAATTTTGCAGTAATGTCACATGTCCCAAGACCGAAAAGGACAGGTCCAGTGGTCCAATGTGCACCAAGTCGTTCCCTTGCATCCCTTTGCATTGCTTCATTCCGCCCCTCGGTAGTTGTCTTGCTCCCTTGGGAGCTCTTTGGCCGTCTAACCCAGGGCCAGTTCGCGAGACCGCTTGTGGCTTGCGCATTCAAAACAGCGCTTAAACCAGACACGATCTAACCCGACACCGATGGACGGTCATAATGCACCGCTCCGTGCCGCGTTGGCTGCGACAATATTAGGAACAAAACATTCTAAATTACTGGCCCTACGACTCGATGAAGTAACTGCCTTTTGCAGAAGTAGAAACTAGCTGGTACCATGACGTTCGCGGCGGGATGGCTCCATCAAAGTAACCAATAGAAGCAGCAGCCTCCTTGTTCATTTTCCTATTTGTCTTTGCACAAAGACTACTACCGACTTCCAATAGGCGTTATATGAGATACACAAAAACAACAGCGGTTATTGGATACCAACTGCCTAAGTTGACAGGAATGACATGCGGGGACCTTTTTAGGGCGAGTGCATCCCTGGCTGACCTTTGGAGAATATCAGGCAGACCTCGTTTTACAAGCTGATTTACGTTACGGATTTGTAGTTCCTTAAAGAAAATCGTTTCAGGAGTTGGGTAAAAAGCCGAGATCCGAATAATTTGACGCGTATATCGCAGTGTCATCTCCGCTGTTTAATTTAAGCCGTTGGCGTCGAGAAATGGTTGAGTTTGCTGTCTACCCTACAATGTCAAGAAGTACTTACATATTTTATCCCAGGTTTCATACTACCGCGTATGTGGCTACGTCCGTTTCATGTATTTTGTAAACTTCATTTGCATAAACAATCCCAATTAATTTCCACCAGTGTTTATCGATAGCGATACGATTGATCGTTAACGGAAGTAATAGAAGAAAAAAGAAATGCAGAATCTGTCGAATTGGGGACTGAGCATCACCTGTACTATAGTCCTAACTATCCGTCAAAATTATGGTCAGAGTTATGGATGTTTGTTTCGCTTGTCAGTGGTAGTTGATCCAATAACGTCACATAATAAGACAATGGATACAGGCGGATCAAAGTTGCTAGTTGGACGATCTGTCTTGACAAGGACAGGGTGACCTTGCCCTCAAGAAGAGTTGAAAATAATCCAGCAAAGTGCCACTTGTGATGGCAAAACTCATCAAGTAGAAGTTTGCGCACCAAGCAAAGCGTAAAGTAAAACTAGCTGGTGATCATCAGTTGTCAGCTGGCAAAACATTTTAGTGTATCTGGCTGTAGTATGAATATTGTATCGATTTTTTACTGTGCGCTTAGAAAATGTAAAACTTTTGGAACCTTGGGTTTGCATAAGTCCCTGTTTGTTGAATCTAGACCATCTGGCATAACTGAAGTTGAGCATTTAAGATTCATTTTTAATAATGAAGTAGTGTACCAGACTTTTGGCATTAAACGCAGATGTGCCGGTGCAATAGTTTGAAATATCTGCGAGAGAAAATAAATTGGTTGGCGCGCGGCATTGAAAACCATAATTTCCTATAAAGTTGCGACCAATGTTAATGCAGGCATTCTTGGCAATAGGACATGTAAGCTTCATACCAAAAATCCTCTCCTATTTAGGATTTCATATATTGCCTGCTAGCACGATAACCCAGTAGGTATTGCCGACACAGACATGCAGTATTTTCATAATCTACTGCTACCTCTATTCAAGTTCGTTACAAAGTGCACAGTGAGAACTCAAGTTATAGCTCTCTGCTTACCACGTGCCATATCATTACAAGCGCGTCATATAAAAGTTATACTTTTTTTTATTAAAGGAGCATTAGTGTACATAAATGGTAATTTCTGACTAAGGTCAGTCGCATTTATTACAGTACACTCTATAGGTTGGTTCTCCGCCCCAAACGTCGGTAATAATATATCATCCCAATCTGAAAGCTTTATAAATTCACCAGTAACCTAAGATAGATATCAGCAAATCTTAGGAAAATTACACATATTGCTCCTATATCCTAGAATATCCAAGTATTTCATCAACGCACGAAGCGTTCTATAGGCATATATAAAGCCAAGCCACGATAACAATCATAGTCCTAATCAGTTACGATGTTTATTCTCGTTCCTACTTATTACTATCTCTTTCTACATCTTAAATACCAAAGCATCACAAATTTAGAATTTATTTCGATATTCCCATAAACACAACGAACTCGACCCTGTCGAACACCTACTGTAACTGAAAGTTTCGTCATAAGTGGACTACCGATTTTATTTCCTGTGATTGTATTCAGGAAAGCCTGTGCCATTTATACAAGCCGTCGCAAAATGCGAAACCTTTGCTTTTATATGCATGAGCAATTGTTGGGCTTTTTGTTGGCATGCATTGCATAAAATACAATTACAAGTCTATTGGGCAGTATACATAACTCAAAATTTATATATGTCTACATAATTATCTGCACATTCATAATTGACTAAAAATTAATGACCAGGCAAAATTCACAAAAATGTGAATTAAGTACTATGGTGTTTGGCTGATTACAAATACTACCACAAAAACTAAGATCCGTAAGTCAAACAAAACCATCGTAGTGAGGTTACGAAAATTCAGTTGGTGCACGGAGTAGTGGTGGTCTCGCTTAGGGATCAAAAAATGTTATGTCCTAATGTCGGTCGTATTAGAGTGTTTCAGTCGGCCAGGTTTGCTATAAATAGAATTCGGTACTATCTTGCCCTAACGATTGCTGGCTTTCAGTACGTATTGCTGTATCTACTCTCATCATCTGCAGTCCGTTTGCCCGACTCGTACCTTGTACTTCTCTTTTAATAGTGTATTTGAAAGCACAAGTGATTCATCTGCGTGGGTTATTTGGATGTTCTATTTGTAAAAATTTTTGATACTTGCAGCTGCAACCAATCTGACAACAAACTTGACGAGCAATATCAATCGATAACGTTTGGTTGTCACCGAATCAAAATTGAAACATGTAATTAAAGTCATGCGTATTTAACAACTGGAACGGGCCATCAGTCCAGTTACATGTGACGAGATTGGACTTCTGCGGAGTGTTTGGCTCTTCCACGGTTATTTTCTTTCCAAATTCACGAGATTTTCAAATAGAAGGCTTTTAGCCAGGCGTTAGGCGCAGTACTCAAAAGATTTTCTTTTTCCATTTGAACGCTGCTATGCTATTAGGTCTCTGACTCAGCTAAATACCAAGCATATCTACTGTTTCGCTAAATCGCATTCCGCTTGGTACTGTGTTAGTTCGATTCAAAGTGTGTTTCGTAAAAATCCCAAAGTATTTACCACGAATGACTTGTAACAACGTAAGCTAGGTACGAATAATCGTCAAGTATAAATAGAATTGTTTGCTTCACAAGTATGTAGTTGTGCACATCTTTAGTATAATTAATTAACAAAAACGCTTTTTGGGAGAGATGGCATAAAAACGTTAGGCAATCGTCTCCTTTCTCGTTACCTTTAACTGTTTGTTAATTAAAATTAAATTGCAATTCATGTATTGATATGCAATCCTATGCGTCGGCATTTCATCTTTCAAAACTTATCCACCTTGTATTTCAAACGCATTTTCAGTAGTAACGCATCTCCGCAGTAAATTTTAGTTTTGTTGACGCAAAGCAGCCAAGCGTTAAAGCTTCAACGGGAATTGACGATGTCTGCTAGCAACGTTAAATGCACTCTGCGCAAATTGATTTCACCGAATTTACTATCTACGATAGCAATTGAATTACGTGTAGTTCATGCCGAAAGGTGAAGAGCACAGTTGGGGACTCCTATAATTTTTTTGTTGAAATATATTTCAAATAATTTTTAAAATAACGTGCATTTCACTTGGGCTTGGCCAGCATGGTTGTATGCATTTCCACATGCATCGTAGAACGCTAGTATAAAAAATAATTGAAAAATTCCAGATATAAGTGATTTTATTTTTGTTTGAAAGCATTTCATTTTTGGGTTTTCAAATATGGGTTTTCTGATTACGCCATTTTGTATAGCAAATAACAACATAGTGGTTCAATTCTAATACTTTCTTGGGATTATTTTATCATAATATGAATCAGAGTATTGGATTACATAACTTTCAGTAGTAATTAAAGCAACTTATCGAGGCTACTGAAAAATTTCTGTAATATAAGGCCTTTTGTCCAACAAAATTTAAACGTGGATTTAGTAATGTTAAATAAAGCAACAACGAACGCAAAATAAAGACAATGGTTAAATGATTGATATGTAAGTATAATTGGCCACTTTGTTAAAATTAAGTCTAATTTTGCAGCATTTTAAATATAAGCCAAATAATAAGCTATTTCAAAAAAATTAAAATCAGTTACACCAATAAAATTTTAATAATTACTGCTTGTCTACGCTAGCGATCTGCCAGGCATTCGTATTTCACTGCTATGTTTCCATATATCAATAACGTGAGGCACACATGTGGACTATTGACATATGAAAAAAATGCACGTTCATTCACTATGCGTAAAAACGCAGAAGTAAATGTGCAAGAAAAATTCTCGGGGTGTCGTATCTAAATGGTGTTTATTAAGGTCCAATGTTCATGGCTTTGCCAGCACCTTTCTCTTTCATCTTGATATCATAAATATACGGCATCCGGCATATGTAGAAGCATATGTGAGAAGCACTTGTACTTTGCTTGATCTGTGAATGAACTTGGAGTTGTGATAACAGCAACCGCTGTTCGCTTCGCGGCATTTGCCGGCTCCTGTTGAATGCCAACTAACGTACCGGCCGCATTAAAACTAGGCGCTTGTCAGACTAGACCTTAGCGCTCACGGACATATGGCGGGAAATTGTTTTCCGGAAATTCACAGAGGCTAAACGTGTCTCCGACCGCATAGAAAGTAGCGATGTTAGCTTGATCATTCGGTAGATGTTGCACAACAGCCGCCCTCTTAGGAGAGATGCCCGCTTAGATCACAGTACAACTGACCATGGCGACAAGACTGGTCGCTTTGTACAAAGTTACTGTACAGTAGAATTAGTACAATTAGAGTACAATAGAATTAGTACAAAGCAGAGGTGCCTTGCGTAGTTTATAACAACCACCGGTTTAAGTCTGAGGCGGAATGCGAACGCACCGGTTCGATGTAGGGATACCGGACACAAAGCTTTAGTTAATGCAATCTTAATTTTTATTGAGCAAAGTCATATTCACATGACTGTTTCTTCGTGGTTTCAATTAGAAAATTAATTACGTAAATCTCGCGCCAATGGTCCAAAAGAACTATTCACTTTTGTAGCGTGAAATGACCTACAAAAAAAGCATAGCACCACATAAATATACGTTAAAGTGATAGCAAAAAGAAATAAAGGATGCTACAAAGCTTTTATGATAGAAACTTTTAACAGAAACTTTGTCCAATAAATTTAAGATTAAGGGTTAGCAGAAACACTCAAATATAATCTAAAAGATAAAACATAGCACCGAAACATGGTGGCTACAGTAATGACACGCGGCCATAAATCGCCATTTTTAGAAGCAAATCAAGGCATCTGGTTGAATGTGCCATGTACTGTAAAAGTAGTTCTTGGTATCACAGATGCAAATTTCATTCGACTCGTGCTAATTCTATCTGCCCTTGATGAAACGCAAGCACTGCACATGGCAAAGTCAGGTTTCAGGTTCTCCGGCATAAAGCTTCCTATTTATTGGTACTGAAAGCTTGCGTGTTGAATAAGCCTGGGCCGACAGTGTCTAGCTTATGCTCTCAGTCCCGAAGGTGTCCTTCATAGACCTGTGCTCGTGCCAGGTCGTACCTCTCGACGAGATTATTCAAAAATATAGGATTTCTTGATATCAAGTAAACCTATCAATTGCGACTGAACCTACTTTGTGTTTCGATCGGTTCAATTCAATGCGATCTAGGTCCTGCAATCTGATTTTCTGAAATGCAACCCATGCGCGATGGCGGAACCGATTTTAGGTTCAAACAAGAAAAATGCAGCAAGAAAAACAATTACGCGGGATAGCTACTGCACAGCACAATAACAATAGTTGAATTCTCCCACTATATATTGGGCAAAATTATAAACTGTGTTAGAATTCTACTCCCAAGTTGGGAAAATTTCCTACAAATTCGCTGACATTCATTCCCGAGCTCAGTCGCTCGCTCGCCTCGAGATCCCCACACAGACCGAATTTCCATGACATTCATTCTTGCCCAGTGATCACAGGGTGTGAGTGCCGATATACGTTTGTTCTGTTTGTTGCCTGAAATATGCTCCTTGAGTACAGTGCGATTTCATGACGATTGAGTAGTACCTGAAGCTAATTGTGCGTTCATTTTACTAGTTATAGGACGTCACAGACTAGCATAAAAAAAAACAGAAAGCTCAGGTTGGCGCTCTGAGCAACTCCTTTCCTCTGAGAAAAGAGCTTGTGCTGGCCAAGCCGTTACACAATATTATATTGGCGGAGAAGGCCAAAAGGGGTTAGTGAAGGCGTTTATTTCTGATCTGGCTTGATATAATTCAACTTGGCGGTTCTTTCTAGGCCGAAAAAAAGGAGTGCGGCGGCAGCTTCTTCTCTTGAAGGACATAGCGATAATAGTCTAGCTAGCTGTGATCTTTTCGCCTCACACAGACATGCATCCATACACATATGTGGGATTCTATTTGCAGCATTGTACATCTGCCTAAACATTTGCAGAATATTGTGGCCGGTGCAGGATGAGCAACCATTCAGGAATCGGTTCCAATCCATATTTAAGGATATCTATCAGTTTTGTTAAGTATCTTGAGTTTGTAAACATCCAATCGCAAAATGTTTAAAATGATTGCAGAGTATATTTCGATACCGATGCTTTTTGGTTGCAACATTCCGCTGTTTAGAAGCCCTGTATGGTAATACAAGTTAATGGCAAAGCAATAGAAAGCACATACAAACACTAATCACAACTTTGTTTAATACCATGCCATAATTAGTATAAACTACGGCTACAGAATGTTAGTTATAATGACGATTGTAAAAAGGCAATTTTACAGCTAAAAAAAGTAAAAAAAATCCCTCATACTATATGTTTGTGAGAGCTTGAAAATGGTATAACATTTTCTGCCCGCCTGTTAATTACAATACTAGGTGTACGTCCTGAACCTAGACATTCTTCTAGAGAATGTCTTTTGACGATCACCACTCTTTGAAGAGAAAAGAACAGCTTTATGTTTTTCGTCGTAAAATCTACAAAATTGTGTCCTGCCATTCTGCTTAGGTTCAGTTGAACGCCACTCAGCGTGAGGTTGCCCTTAGGGTTGAAGGTTTTTTGGACTTGAGTTTAGCACCTACGGATATTTTATAGCTTCTCTCCAGATGTGCACAAGCTAGATGCATCCTAGGCTGCATCTATGGTAGCTGCGGCGCTGTTACTCGGCACACGTTAAGCAACTGTCGCCCTTTTAAAATAAATGCTCGCATCGATCAAGGTGTAACTTCTATGGCACGACTTCTTTTGTACAAGGTCGCCGTATCCCAGGAGTAAACAGAATCAGCACAAAGCAGGGGTTCTTTGCGTAGTGTCTACCAACCACCGGTCTAGAGGCGGAATACGAACGCACCGGTGGGATTTGAATCTCTTGCTTTTCTAATAAGCACTCTCCTAAGACGCCTCCAGCTACTAAACCGGCTTCAATGAAGTTTACCACTATGTGCAAAAATGGAATCCAATTTGATCTAAGCTTTAATGTGTCGATTCCGCTCATAAAATTCCGGTTGTAACGATTTTACTATATATTTAATCACAAACAAAAAATGCCACAAGCACAAAGTATCTGCGACCTATCTTGGTCAAAGCTACTTGTTTTTTTAATGAGGTTAAAGGCCAAATTCATTTTGGATATAATGTTGGTTGTATCCGAAAGGTACAATTATTAAAAAAAATCGTGTCCATTCTTTAATACACATCTTGACCAAAAGTCACTTGTTGTTTTTTAATGAAGTTAAAGGCCAAATTCATTTTGGATACCAGGCTTCATGACGAAGCTAGAGTGAGGCTTCTGCCAGATAAAGCGTTGAGACATAAGATCTGTCAGACTCAAAGCTGAAATACTAATGCAGCTCGTGGATATTGAACTCAAATGTTTCCAGCAGTGCGCCCTTGCTCCGGCCATGAATAAAGAAGAATTTGCAATTTGTTATGCACGTCAATAATTAACAACCGCAGCATGGCGCATGTACAGCACGTATAAGACATATTGTAATTACTTTTTTCTTAAAATCCAATTAACTTTTTTGTTAGTCTATCTAAATTGGGCTGCTTTGATAAGCTGTACACAAATTTGCCTTGCTGATTCTTTAAGTGGCATTAGAATTTTTTTGTGGTGCCATGAAGAACAAAAGACAACTTCATCTGTTTACCGAAAGCGTTAAAAGTATTTACACCATACGCTCTCAGGTTAAGTAAGGCTGGGAGGTTAATAAGATTTGGTCTTTCGAAAAATATAAAAAGCCAAAAATAGCTCAAAACGATTAGGGTTTATATAGGAGAAGTTCCTTTCTATAAACGAAATTCAGAAAAGTTATCCAAAATTTCACTTTACCGTACAGTGCGCTGTCGAAACGTGTGAAAATGACCCTCTAATACTCTTTGTACTATTTCCCACAGTTTTCGAGAAGACTGCAAAAGCATATTTTGCGGAAACTCAGAAAAAAGCTTCAGGAAAAAGCTATCAACGTTCCATTATTTATTTTCTTGAACGATTTACTCAAGTTCATTGCACCAATCAGGCATGTTTCTCAAAAATTTGAGAAATTTAGGCTTAGCCGTCCACAACGTACTGTCGCTTTAAAATTTTCCAGAAAAGACAAACGGACCTATGAAAGTTAAAGAAACTCTAACCACACAAACATAGTGGAACTTAAATATTTAAAATGTGACCTATAATTGATGTTTATAAAGTAAGTTCAGTTGACAAGTTAAACCCTTCAACATACCTCCCTGTTATATGTTCGAGCACTTGCCACATTAAATAGGACTCCTCTAAGAACATAAAGACCTAACGCGTACATGCATGAACAAGTACATACGAACATGTTGAATTCAAGTAGCCGGCAGCCTGACCTATGAGTTAATTCATTTACATTTATAGAATCAAAGAGTTTTTGACTTCTTCAGCTGGACGCGTCACATCGGAACCAATGAATCGTCCACTCTAAGGACGCATGGCAAACTATTTTTTACTTTTATGTTATGAGTGCATGGGGAGATACAACGAGTAAATAGAAAATATTTAATCGGTCTTGTATACCGCATACCGGTAAAAAGTTGCTAATTAATACACGTTGACCGTTGGGTCCTCTACAAATGTTTTTTAGTGTTTCGAAACTCTTTTTGCCAACTGAAATAGCATAAAATGTTTTGGGATTAGTCCGGATAACGGCAGTCTGAAACGTGAACTAATACCCAAGTGATTTAAAAAATGACACGGTATACAATGTCTCAGCGGTTCTATATTAAATTGTTATCTCAGTGAAAGAGCAGGTGCTTGAGTGAATATTACCGTACCGGAGAATCAACACTAGAGCGAAAAATAAGTTGTCTTCCTCATTTTCCGCGCAGGAAAGCGCTTAGAGCAGGAGCGTGTCCCTCACGAGCTAAGTGGCTGGTTCAGTCAGCTTTCCGATCAATTTAATGCCACACAATATGTTTCCAACAAACCGTTTTTGCTCGCCAATTGATTCCAAATGTGATACTCATAGCATATATTATTATATATGTATGGATTCTTATTCATAATTTTAGGCAATACCTTAGCAGCCTTAGTCTTTGTGCGACGCTTGTTGATATGCCGACTGGCTAATTTAAAAAGAATAACAATTGGCACTTCCGAGTACAGATAAAACAATGCTTAATGATGAATCCCTTTCTGCTGTAACGAGTAAACACATTTAACACGGCACCCTAGAAATGTTAGAACTAACTAACCCCGTTTAGGTAGTTGACAAAAATGGAGTTGGATAAAATAATAAGCTTAAGGCACGCCGGTGATTGAAAAAGGCGCATACATGATCGAATTCGTATTATTTCGAGAGTGAAATTGCGTTTCAGCTGAAACTGAGACAAAGGTTAGGCGTAGAGTAGATCTAGTGTTGATTTTGGTTTATGGAATATTGGCCTAATATATAGGTTCGTATATTGGTAAATTGACATCGAAAACAAAATTTACATAATCTAGCTTATTTAGATTCAACATTATGAATAAAGTTATGATCTTTCGAATTTGCGTTAAGCTGGCGATTTTCAAAGCGATCTCACCGTTCGTTGTCAAGGTCGGTCTACGCTTGTGTCTTTTAATTGTAATAAATAAAAGACAATAAATGATAAGTATGAGCTATAATAATCATTTTTATACCGTTTTAAATTTTATAAGCACTCCACAAATTCCATAGAAATAGCTGGTATATAACACTATTAGAATTGCGGGTCTGCCCATCAATAGAGTAACTTGCGCCATTCGATCTATGGATTGCAGCCCAAGCTTTGTTTTTTTTTAATATTAAAGATTTTATAGGCCTAAATATGCAATACGCAAAACAATAACATCTGTGTTAAACAACGGGTTAGGTACTTCTGCAACAAAAATACAGTTGAGATGGATCTTAGTTAGAGATGGATCTGTATTAAGAAAGACAGATTTAATGTATGTAAAGCCACTTTAGTCCTTATCAATCGGCGCTTTTCGTATTATTACATGTGAATTTGGCTCCAAAATATATATGTTTTGCCTGCTGAAGTTGTTTTCAGGCACCCAAGGTCAGGCAAAGATGATAATGCCTTAAGGTAGATTAATCAAAACGCTAATTTATATTGAAACGAAGTACGCTTGTAGATTTACGTAATATTGTTATTGCAGTGTTCGGCAATGTAATTTGGATGTTATCTCAAATATAGCATTGATTTCCGCCCGGTTTCGTGCGTTCACGTGCGCCTTGCGGCTGGAGAAGACACTAAGTGAACCGGTTCAATTCCTGCCATTAGATTTAGGAGGTCCGTGATACCAAAACATGTGAAAACGATTCTATGAACCTAAAATGCTAACTGAGGGCTAGCTTGTAAAGAATTACTTGCAGAGGGAAACCTACTGAATTCCAATAAAAGAGACTCTGTGCCTCCTTTTCTACCACATTCTTAGGGAAATTGTGAACGTATTTAGTAGTATATTGATTTCAGCGAAACTAAAGTCCTTCCAGTGAAAATGTATTTAGTTACATTCTGTCTCAATGCACAAGTGATACATTAGTGTGCAAATTCTCCACCTCAAACGCGTAATTTTTAGTGCAAAGAGAATGGGGCGTTTAATATCTGTATCCAAATGCCAACTGCCTACTAATGTACAACGTCATCGAATCGCAGCACCGTTTGTCAATTATATAAGCGATTTATGAATCTGGATAAGTTGTGCCTCTTTTATTTTATTTAAAAGAATTGAACATTTGGCAAGGTTTGCTTCGATATCAAATTTGAATAGAACAAAGCCCAAATAATATTTGAAGTTATTCATCCTCGTAACAATATATTAGGTTAGAGCTTTCATATGTATTTGTCCGGTGGGATCGCGTAGAGGTCGGGCTAGTAGCTCTGCAATGCGATTGCTCCTGACACGATTACGCAGGCCGATCAATGTTTGCACATCCAACCTTGGTATTAAATATCATAACGTTTTAGTTTGTCGCCATTACAAAATAAAATTTTTGGTTGTCTGTAGATATGAATATATTACTAATAAAAGCAAACAGTATATGGGTATAAATAGACCATGGAGACCATTAACATAGGTAGTCCAGTGACTATAAATTATTACAGGTTGGGTCAGGCACATTATATGCTTTCAATATGAAGTATAGTTAGGCCCGCAGACTCAATTGTCTCGCGTTTATTTAATGCAGTAAGGAAAAAGTGTAGACTGTTATTTTTCATGGTTCAAGGAGAACAGGAGAGCTGTAAAATAGGGAATGATGGGCATTTTGGTTTTCATTAATTATATAGAGCTTCACTAGGAAATTAATATGTTAGTCAAGAAGCATCTATTTTAAAACTGTTATTTAGTGTTTACTTTTATTAAAATTAAGCAAGCAATACGTTTACTATTTTAGCAGTGTATTTCATTTCTTTCAAACGCTTGTGAGCTATGCTATGCAGGGTTGTAGAAATGGTTACCTACGTGAGAAGGAAGTCATTGAAAGAGGAATGCCTAACTTCCAAACTAAACATGAATTCCGGAGCAAAATTAATAACAATCGATTTAAGAAAGGTCACCTGAACATTTTCAATATACCCGAATATCTCCATGAAGAAGGATATTTTGCCTAATTCTAGAATTTTGTTACAAGACACACACAAACTTGTGGACTATTGTAAGCTTCTGCTGTAGTAAACCTCTAAGAGTACTGCAATTAAAGTCACTGAAGATATTGCAGAGTTTATTTTTGCAATGGATACAAGCTAGTGTACATTCAGGTATACGTAAGAAACGAGGTAAAGGCTCTGGTGAGCGACGCACGATGCCAACTATAAGACTATACCTACTATACCAACTATAATACCTTATATTCTCTACAAATTTAGCGGCGACTGGTTCTTCCATCAGCTTAGCAGGAAGTCTATTTAGCGGTATCGCGAACGTATAAAACAAGAGGTCAACCCGGGTAAAGGCGATCTGTGTCGATTAACTTAGTGTAATTCGATGTGTTCATATAATCAACATCATTATCAACAAATATAGATCAACTTACTACTTAAGTTAGCGGGCAAATGGCGAAGAGCGTTATTATTTATTTTTACAATCGTATTTTCGGGACAAACTTCATTGCGCAGTTCACGAACATTCTTATATAATACACTTTCCGACTCGTTATTTATGTTAAACTAACCGAATAACATTCTATTATTACTACTGGACTCTGGTCGATGTGAACCGTATATTGCTCAATACGATGCTGTACACCAGTGATGACGGACCGTCTTCTTTGCATGGGAAACCGCTAAATGTGCTTGACAAATTAAAATCTACAAAAAGATCTGATGTTTTATGACTTAGTCAAAACAAATGCAGTAAGAAGTAGGTCACCAGTTAAAGATAGATACATCTTGGGCAAAAAGGGGAAATCTCAGGTTCACCCTTTCCTTACGCGATTTTAGATATTTGCAGCAGCGAGACCTTCCTTGCTTCTATAGATTCTCTTTGGCGTATTACTTTTGTCCCAGCTGGTCAAATTCTTTTAAGACAATCCTTAAACACCCTATGTGACGTAGTATTCGGCATACCGTATGTATTCTATTTCTCACAGGCAGAAATATTTTCTGTATTGTGAATTCTAATAATAACTATTAAAACACAACATCCAAATCCGAGAAACACCTTTGGTCCAGTGAATACGTTCGTATTAACTTTGTACAATATTAGCTCTCATTCTACGCACTATATGCTTTACATTGCTACTAAAAATACACTATAAAGACGAAACTAATCCTAGTGTTTTGTATTAGCCAGATCTAGGTACAAGATGCACGTAAAATATCATATATACGCTTTTCGTGAAACCAACCTGAAATAAACTAAGATCTGTTAGAATCTAACTTTCATGTATTTTCCTATCGGACCAAATGGCAGGGCCAGACTTCGGAATACATAATAAGTAATAATAATAATAAGTAATAATAATAATAAGTAATAATAATAATAAGTAATAATAATAATAATAATAATAATATTAATAATAATAATAAGTTTCCTAGAGTGTAGTCGAATACCTTAAAAGCTTATCACATGAAGTGAGTCAAAAGAAGTTGAAGTAGTCGCGTCAGTGCCTTTAGCAAAAATATTTTACGCTTTACGTATTATAAATTAACTTAAGAAATGCGATATCTGCGCAAGCTGTAAGATTAATGCAGGTTGTAATTTTCTGAACTTTTTCCGAGAAGATAGAAACAATTTTATAAGAAAGCACAGTTATCCTGGATGTTTTTTAAACAAAATCGCTTGCTTCCGGACATCCAGTTGGTCTCCGTTGAAATTTATTTAAAAATAGCGATACCGTTTAGCAAATTTTAGAATCGTTATTGCGAGCTGATATTGGGCTTTATTTGACCCCAATTGACAACCATCTGTATAAGTAACTAGTTCGAACAAGACGTTGGGTTTTGAATGGGAAAAACTTTTCGGGCTTTTAATAGTTACATCTGGTGGTTTTTAATATTTTACGAGTCAACGGAGTGAGGTTGTAAAAAAATATGCGTAAATGATCCCACTGAACCACTGGGGCAATCGAAATAGCAAATGTTTTCACCGAGTAAATTCTTTAACCTTTTTTACAACTATGGCATTTGTGTGTGAACATGTACCCAAATATTAGGACTTAATAATTACTACATCATGCCTCCTTCCCTCGTGTGTAATTTTAAGCTTTAAAAGTTAAATCTATTGTTTCAAAAAGCCATTTTTAATATGTATAGGAGGAATATAGATAACGATATATAAGAGAAAAAAATTGCGAGGGTTGCCCTTAGTTCGTAAAATACCATTTTTAATTGAGAGTTAGCGTGCTTATTAGTTTTCCATCGAAATCCCTACATTTGCTGACCTAAGGCGGGTGGTCGAGCTTAGCTGAGCATACCCAAATGTTCATTGCTTTGCATCATTTTTCACCTCCAGACTCCTAACTCTTGCGAAAACCACAGCTCTTAGAAATAATTTATTTCAATGCAATCGATTGTTAAAAATCGAAGTAAGTTGGGAACCTTGTAGAGTGAAAGACCATTAACCGGCATGCTTGACTTGACATCTGCAGCACAGTACAATTCCCGTACAATACAGCTGTACCCTCATTTCTACTGCCTAAATTGCATTTTAGGGACAAAAAGTTATCGTTTCCAGCTATGACTTCTCTACCATGAATTTAGCAGTATAAGTTGCAATAAAGCTGTTTGAAAATACATTGAGCATTCAATTCCCACCACCTGTTGTCCGCGAGTCAGTCGATTCCTTCTAATAGTGAATAATCAAAAAACCTGCAGATACCATGATATAACTGCAGTGGCACAGGAAAATGGTGTTAGCATAGCAGCATCGATTCCACATCGGTAAATGAAGTTGCAACGGTTGGATTTTCCCTCTTTTCGTTTTGCAGTGCGCGATTTAGCACTGCCAGTACAACTTCACCTCTTCTCGACCAGTTTTCATCCACGTCACCGTCTAATCCACAAGAAACGTTTTCTACGCATTTTTGCTATGTTTAACGTCGCTTCTGGATTACAGAAAATGGGAATATTTCAATACAATGATCAAATATTCTCTGAAGAAGCTTTCCTGCCGTTCGGCCTTGGTGCTCTGTCGAAAAGAGAAGGTTCTTCATAGTGGCCTAGTAAACCGTCGAAAGTTAAATTGAGCAGCTTTTGGGTCCATATGACGGTCTTATTTCAGATCACTACGTTGTCAAAGGACGTGCAGACCTAAAGGCCGGCACATCTATTCGGGGAAACTGTGGTCAATTTGGGTGATTCTGTGTTCGATATCATAAAATTTTTACTTGATACCGCAAAACTCAACCAACGACGACGACTTTTAGTGACCTCCTAAACTGTCGAAATATGTGTAAAATGAAACCAAGTGTGTAAAATGAACCACGACCCCTCCCCTATTCTGTCCAACTAGGTGATTGTTAAGTGTTCCGTAAATCTTGAAGCACCTTGCGCACCTTAAGAAGCGGCTACATAACTTCTAGCTTGCATCATATAGTATTGCTGGTACAGTCATAAAGGAAAGTTTTTATTTTTGTTATTAAAATCACTGATTAGTACCTATTATTAAAAATTTATTTTTGTTATTAAAATCACTGATTAGTACTTATTATTAAAAAAGCTACAGATAGAAAAGTTTCAAGCGAATGAGTCATTTTTTGACTTCGGTTAAATATAATAGCGTTTATTATAAATTATGAGAGGTTATTTTTGTTCTTTATAATCTCACATTTTCCTAGGAATTTAACTTGGGAGATGGGAGGGGAACCTCTGAGGCAGACGATCCTATAAGAGACTATTTTTAGCTAACGTATAGTCGTGATCATTAAGTAAATGAAGTGCGTGAAACGTCTGTCATTTGAGCTCTATAGGAAATTTGTATTGTTATAAATAACTGTTCTCTAAGGTTCTAACTCAGTGTTTAGGTCTCACAAGGTACAGTCGAAATAATATTAAAAAAGAGAAAATTTTAATTTGCTTCAAAAGTAGATTAAAGGAAACAAAACCGACGTCGCTAAATACGGCTATTGAAATCTCGAACTTGTGCGGCCAGACTATTTTGTCTAATCAAGCCTAATAGCTAACAGCTGCTTTCCTGTTCTTACAAATTAATAAGCAGGTTTACTATAAGAAAATCAGTTATTTTTGTTTCCCTAATGCGGCTATTGATCACCTTTTTAGGCTCACTAAATTATTTTACTCTCAAGTTGCTCCCTACTCAAAAAATTTTCTTTTCACACGAGGACCTCTCCAGTTTTCACATTGAACAGAATGAAAGTAAGTGATATCTGAAAACATACTTTTTAAAACATTAAGATACACACGCGGAACCTAGTTTGCATCTATGCTAAACATATACAGAGATGGCCTTATCAGGCAAGGTATGACCTCCAATTTTCTCTTTACTGCTACATTATTTCGGCTGAATATACAAACCATCGTAACCAGCCAACTGTGCTGAATAATTAAATATCGGCAATAAAGGTACCTAAAGATTATCGATTTAATAATAGATTGATTTTTTGATTGTGTGTTTTATAGTTGCGAAACAAGCACAGAGCAGAAGAATGGATGCCTAGAGGGAAGCTCATACCTAGAGGGTATGAGCTTCCCTCTAGGCATCCATTCTGCGCTTTTCATGCTGCTCTTCGTTATTAAACAGCGAAATTGTTTTAGTGGCGTTTATATAAATGTGTACAATCGATATGAGACCTTTCAAGTTAATCAATGTCACACTTCTAAATTGTTTACTCTTTTCAGATTGTCTCTATGGTTTGTAACGTAAATACGGATATGCGTGAGTACATTTTCCGACATGCTCAACCAGCTACTATATGTAGCCCGAAGGAGCTTTAGTGTAGCACTTATCCACCTTCACTCACCACTTATTAGAAGGGCAAGCAGGATGGCTGCAGCTGAACAAATTCTGAACGAAGCCATCCCGGCCCTCGTTGCCGTTGGTTGGGTTTTTGATTGTTGTCGGCTCTTTCCGGTGTTTCTTTGCGTTGTTGTTTGAGTCTTTGTTTTTATCGGTTTCCAATCAATCCACAGGCAATTTTCAGGAATCCAGTAGCCTTAGCAGCAAGAGGGAGAGACACGATAGGAGCAAAGCTCCTGTTGGCTTCTTGTCCTAGGTCCGTCTACCGGCTAGGTCCGTCTGTGTTGTTGGCTTGTTCTCTCAAGATCTCTGGCGAGCTTTTCTTCTCTGGTTTGTTCTTCTGTTTTGTTAAACTGGCCCTCCTGTGGCCTGGGGCCGTCTTTTGAGATAGTGAGGCAGGCCCTCCCCCGTAGGGTAGTCCTCTCCCAACCCTGAGGCCACACCCCCACGGCCAGCGCCTATTGGCCTCACAGACCACCGATGGATGTGACGTCACGTGCTAGAGAGAGACGTCATCTGATAAAGAAATTGTTCTATATTTATATCTTCAAAATCATTCCTATCATCTTCTGGAAGGCCTGATAAAAATATAAACTGTAAAACTAAATTGAAAGATTTGTTTCAATAAATCAGCGAAGTATTTGAAGAAATATGAGAATTTTGCGAGGAACACAATCTTCTAACGAAGTTACAGTAACGAATCGTACAATAAAAAATCTTTCCCTTGCCACAAGCAACATTAGCATACTTTTCAAGTTTGTGCACGGTAAATATACGTCCGATAGTTCGATAATTCGACTTTTTGAGAGTCTCTACTGCTTTTGGTGGTTTTTTGCCATAAAATTTCACCATCGAATTCTTTTCAGTAAATTTATATCACTCTGCCATGTATATGCTAGATTACTAATACCGATAATATTTAAAAGAAACTTTTGAGATGTTCTGCTTAAAAATGTATAACTTGATTGAATACTAGGTGCTTACTAATTTAATTACACCTTAATAGTTTCAACGAACCTGATAAGTAAGAATCAAACATATCTTGTTGACTATTCACAGAAGACGTCGCTCAAAACCTGGCTGTAACCTGGGCCAATATTCCATGAGTATGTGAGACATAAACCGCCTCATATGTATATAACCTGCACAAAGCGAATTTTGCAGAGGGCATTATAGAGATGCGGCAAGGGGTTCCAAATCTTGATGAAAGGTTTATGCTCGATGCAATTTAGGTGGATGGCAAATATATATATAGCTCTTGATATTATACTCGCACATTTAGTCAAGTTTTTGTGGATGGCTTGCAGGAACAGACAGCAATCTTGAAATCGCCTTCCCTATCCCGTATTCGCTACTTTAAGTAATGCATGGAAACCCGGTGTACCCAGTACTCGACGACTACTAAATGCGTGTCTTAAAAGTCGCGATGATTATTAGAAAATCTCAAACATTTTGAAACAATAAATCCGAAAAGTACCGATGTAAGCCAAGTTGCATCGTAACTGGAAATCTTCAGAAAAACACAAATTCCGTTACCAGATAATCTTAAGCAATTATTTAGTATCCATGTGTTGATTTCAGAGGAAAGCATACAAAGATTGGTAATATTGGTAAATGGCGAATAAGTTACTTTTTTATAAATTTGCTGTCTTAAACGTGGGAGGTCCGTCGCAACGACGTTGGAACGCTGCTTATTGTCCAAATATACGTATGTGCTTCTGTGTGTCAATATAATGAATAAAGCAGGGCGTCAGTTAATGCAACCTCGATGGGGTTTCTAACTGAAAATATAACGTATTCCTGCCTTGTAAATACGAATTTTTAATTTTTAAATTACTTGCCTTCATGCCGTTCCACATTGCTATAAAGTCCTTATGAATGGGCTATTCACGAATTCAAAACTTGAGATTTAACCAAGTTACTAAACTTGAGTGAAAGTCGTTGCCCAGTATCGCAATCCACACAGTATCGTACCTCCGGGAGCTGAACAAAAAGCTTTCCTATCAAAAGACAACCATAGAATGTAATAACTTATCAACGACTCCGGGAGCTACGTGCCCAAAATCAATCTTCAGTTCTGCTGGACAGATGCTTTAAAGACGTCCGACGGGTAGGATAGATGAGCGTACAATTTCCAAATGTTAGCGCACTTTTGTGGTCTGCGAATTCTATTATGGTTGTTTTGCAAAGTCGAATTTTAGTAATGTCATTTAACCAAGCATAACTTATCAGTGAAGAGGAAAGCAAAATTCTTGAAGTAAACAGATAGCTTTACTGTGGCACACACTAGCAGACCAGCGTACCGGTGAGAACTACATACAAAGCTCAAGTATTGGGAATATTATGATATGCTAAAATTGGGTCGAAAATTAATTAACAAATATACATATAGAACGCTTCAACTTGTTTTTTAAGATACATTATAATTATGTTTTGACTATATAACTGTGTAAAGCTTCTTAAGTAGGCTTATCCAATAAAAAAATTAATGTGCCAACCCTCTTACAAACATACCCAATGATTTGTTTTATTTCCTTGCAACGACACCATTTTCTTTTGATTTGAGTAACTAAACTCAGCTAAGGACCACTTTATTGGTATCTGGTATTAGACTCTATTGAAGGTCAACTTTAATTAACTTAATATAAATTTATCTTTTTCATTACTATATTATATTATAATATAAGAATAATAATAATAATTATGATTATTATTTATCTTATTAAAAAAAATGACAAAGATATATTCACTTAAAAAGCTTGCATAATATTATCTTTTGTTACACTTTGGCTTGGGTGCGATCGCAGTGGTGTCCTGGTCACTTTATTCTATTTTACGCAAACGGTGTCTCGAATCGTCCCAATCCATGGAAGGAATTTACCGTCGTCGTAGTCCCCCTGTTCAAGCTTCAGTTATCTTTTCACATGAGTGAGACGACGAAGTAAAAAAGAAGGGACACGCTAAGTGGATTGCGTACCGAATTCTGCTTTTCCTGCTGATGTGTTCAAACTTGCTCGTAGTACTGTTTCCGATTGGAGTGCGGCTTCGTTCAAGAATATAGAAGTGAGCTATTACGTCATTTATTGTAAATCATGTAGAACGAGAAATATGTTGGATCGGCTCCGAACGTGGTGCTTCAAAATATGATTGACTACATAATTTTCAGTTTCAAGAACGTGGAACATAAAATTGGCAGAATTTGCAGAGTGCTCTAAGAGGTTGACACTTATAAAGTATTAATTAAAGGCGCCAGCTATTTCCCTTATTAGCTCCACAAATACTTAAAAGCTCGCCTGAAATTCCAATACTGAGGTGAGCGGTAAAGTTTTAGTTTAATCCCCTTGGACTTATCAAATGCTATTACTGCTCCCCAGTATGAAGTCATATATTTTAAAAAAATAAAAAAGGTGTGAACAACGAGCTGAAAGTGTTCATAAAAAGGATCCATAAGAAATCAAGCAGGGTTAATGCCTTGAGAATGCTAGGAAAATCATGGCACTTTTCGACAAACCCGGCTTGAGCAACGCTGAAGCTCTTATATAAAGCAAATTCACATAAATTGTTCAATGCACTTAGATCGTCTTCGCGGTCAAAGACCTTCCAAAGAAAAAGCTGATTCCAAAACGTGCAAATAATTTGTATTCTTGGAATCTCTTCACGAAAACAGCGCACTGATTAGATTCACAGCAAATGCTGTTATACATGTATGTGCGTATATACTAAGTGAAATGTTTACAAGAATACGCTGCGGAGATTCAGGTAAATTGTGGTTTTATATACCGGTTTCATTCTAATCTGCAAGGCATTACCGTTGCCTACACT
Organism: Tropilaelaps mercedesae; assembly: GCA_002081605.1. Taxonomy (NCBI): domain Eukaryota; kingdom Metazoa; phylum Arthropoda; class Arachnida; order Mesostigmata; family Laelapidae; genus Tropilaelaps; species Tropilaelaps mercedesae. Next base: position 9,986 of record MNPL01000607.1, on the reverse strand, counting down.
ATGCTTTGCGCCTTTTGTGTGGGGTCGGCCTACCTCAGAATAAGCCACTAGGCACAAACCATACAGAACGATACTCTTAGGTCGATGTTTGGCAAATATCGTATTGTTTAAGTAGTTATGTAAACTGCTTACTGTCAATAAAATGTACAAGGCACTCATCGCCCATCTTACGTCTAAGGTAGCAAAAAATAGAGTTCATAGTCGCAATACCATGTTTAAAATATTTCGCTTTGAATAATCTGTTTGAATAATATTTGTCTGCATTGCTGTAATTAAAACTCATGGCTAATTATGGAACTAAATTCAATATAATATTTTTTAGTTATGTTTCCGAGAACTTTACGGTTCCGTCAATAAATCAACGTTTGTATTGCATTGTATTATATTTGTATTACAACGAAGGAAATAAGTACACCATAAGCGCCTTTATTCAAAAATGGCAACTCTTGTCTATTAATCGAGATAACTCAAAATATTAGGATCCTTCTGGATGACAAATTAGTTTTGCAAGGATGCATTTTCTAAACAGTTCTGAAGAAAAGGCTTTGTTGATTTATGTTTGTTCTCAAGTATCCGTACACAAGACGCCTCAATTTTAGGCTTTGGTGCCCTTTGTCGATGCAACGATATCCTTTACGATTTTTAGATTTTTTAAACACATACAACATTAAAGCTTTACTGAGATAAACTTTTTTAATTCTAGGATCTAGTTAATAGCCTCAAAAATCACGATATTATCTGTCGTCAATGTTTGACGGTTATTTTTAACGTTAAGTAACCGTTTTCCGCTCTGAGACAGGGCTTCACCAGAAAGCTTTGTTTTTGCATTTGTCCAAATGGATCGAATTCATTGAGTCTACAATTGTTGTCATAGATTCTCAGAATAATTGCAATCGGTGGTAAGACAGCTAGTCTAAATAAACATGTTGGGGCCGTCCACGCTACGCTTCGAACCGCGATTGTAACGAAAACAGTTAATCTTACTAATTAGAAATGGTCTTTTCATAAGTGAAAAGACGGCATCAACTTTAAGGAGAGGTCCTTTGTGACTCCTGCGATACTTTTTTGTACATCAAACGCCTTTTTTTAGAATTCTAATGATGTGCCCAAATACTATTACGACTTACGCGGTTGTGGAAAGAATGCGGGTCCGCCATATCAATCCCGGAATTTCAGGTTCGAGCCCTCGCTGAACTCGATTAATACTAAAATCAGACTGAACTTTTAAAAGCAATGTGCCGTGAAAGCGCGTTGAACTAACGTGAATATCAATTACACTTTTCGCTCATAATTTATTCAAATTGGTCTCCACCGTGTCACATATTATGAGCCTATTACGAAGGCGGTATCACTATGTGGTTTTGGCCGTGCCAAGTACTTGATATGAAGCACGCCCTTAAACACTTAAAATATATGTCTGGTTGCCCGTTTTTATGCGAGAAGGGCTAATTATATTAAAATCGGATATAATTGCTTCAAGGTAAACCTTAATGTTTCACATCGTATTTTATATATTTAATCGTTTAGTGTCCTTCATAAGGAAGGTGTTTTATGGATGAAGAGTGGAACTCAAATGTATGTAGTTTACTAGAGTCTGTTCTGTAGTCAGACATACTGCACGCATCATTAAGCTGCGTCATATAGCATGCGCTTATAGTATTTTCTCAAATAGTAGCACAATACGGCAAGTAGTAAGCATCATCATACACGAACAAGTTTTGCGACCCCATTGTCAATTGATAGGAACTTGTGAGTAAATCGATTGCCATGCCAATTCTACAAATATTGAAAGCTGGTCACGGACAGCATCAGTTAATTTTATTTGTAATGTAACTGGCTTTTAACATTCTTGGCAAACTTTATTCAAAGTCACTATTGCTAAGCCTTTATTAAAACTAATTTGAAGTTCCATTATTTTCACCTACAATGGGTAGAAAATTAAAAACGTTATGGGAATCTTCTAAAAATCCAATTATAAAATAATACTTGTGCAGATGCTCTCAAGGTATCCAAAATATATTTGTATAAAATCATCTTTGCCTGAGACTTTTCATTCCTTTCTCGTTGAAAAATTGACGTCCTAAAATTTCTAATATATATCTTTAAATCAATTTGTAAACATTACGTGGACGTGTGTATGAAATAATTCCCTCAGATTTATTTTAAAATAACACACTCAAATCTAAATTGTTTGTGTAAAAGTAGTATTTAAAGGAACTCTACGCACAAATTATCAGCTATGAAAGTGTTATTTGAAAAAAACGATTAAAATATTCTATGCACACTTTTATGTTATTTTATACATTTTGTTAAAAGTTTAAAAATCTTTTTTATTCACGTATCTTATAAGTTTCGATGTAAATAGTGGCTGATGTGAGCATTTTTTCTATGAGTCCGGTTTATATCTCAATATTCGCATGAATAAACAAAATAGTCGCCAGATAATATTCTCACGTGGTTAATGGACAATCGTTACCTTTACCATACGAAAAAGATGGGCTAACAGGTGAGAATTTTCTCTAGACAACAATCTTCTTTATTTCCCTCTAAATTGAAATTAATGTGAGCTTCGGAAAAAAGTTAAGCCATTTGTCATTCACGTCGAAACAAGTAAAACAAAATATTAAAGAAAGTGCTTTTAATTTTATAAATAATTTTCCTAATGCAACTGAACTTTTTCGTACTGAGTTTTGCTTATGAGAGCATTATTTTAAAATAAATCGAAGATACAATATGTCATGACCACTTCTTTTTATATTATATTGAAATTGACTTGATAATAAATATAAATATTAAAAATATTTATAGTTGATGCTACACCTATGGTGAAGAAATTACAACACAAGAGCTTCCCGCTAACAAAAAGTGAAAAATCTCAAACACAAGTGATTTTATGGAAGTTTAAAGACCAACGATATTCGACATCCTCTATATAGCCTAAAATATCAATAAAGCAGCAAGAGGTTATAATCAATGATAAATGACGCACACAAAAAACATGCGGTGTTTGTACCATTGCCACGATTTCACACGTTGCGGTAAGTAGTCAATTCATAAATTCATCTTAATTATCCAAAAGGTATGCATGGTAACTTCTCATGGTATTATCGAGACAGACAAATCGTCATAACCTAAATTTTAGCCATTAGACCTTTCTCAAAACCGACTATTGGACCTACTGCATATGCAGCTGCGCATTCAAACCGGCCACACGCCAGTATGTGAACAGCCGCCGAACCACAAGCGTCTCGATTAACTGGTATAGATATTTTTTTTTATGTATGATTAATAACTTGACAAAGTTGAACATAGTTCTGTCTAGTTGAACTTTTTCGTTGTTGAAGGTGCCAAGAAGTAGGTTCGTTCCTTTGCGGAAGTTTTGATTAGCCTGCTTCCGGTTTGAAGAGCGCGTTCGTGCGACACACATGATATTCTACGAGCAGCTACTTGGGCTGCTTGGGTGTCATCGGTCCATGTTTATCGGCCCAATGGTGGCCTGCTACATAGTCGTCCATGGCCACGTAACATATAGTCAGGCTCATCTGTTAAGAAAGCGTCCCTTGGGAAAGCGAGGGAGAATCGCTCGAGAATCGAATTTGTCATTGAAAATCAGCGTCATCTCAAATCAACGAATTTAAAATCGCATTTGCCAGGCAATCTGGAAACAACTATACAAAAGGGAGTGGTTTATGCAAATCAACATTTGTGCGGCTCGTCAGTTACTCCTCTGGCGTACAAATCGTACCTCGACGTCACTCCATCCACCATACAGAAGCGTAAATAATGCATGCGATATTCTATTGGAAAAAGGTCACTCTGCAGCTAGCTTTTGAGCTCCTCCCCGAGTAACGCCAGAATCGGCAAAACGCTATAACTGATCCAGTTTGAATTTTTTCTTTTCTTTCGTTTCGAAAAAACAACCGCTCGAAATGTTTGTTTCGTAGAAATAGCACAAATACATACGACAAGGTCACAGACCAACCGTCAACCCGTTATTAATCATTCTCTAATAGTTTTCTTTTCAATATCCATTCACTTTTACTCGTTTGATAGAAGCTAGAGAGTTAATTAGCCTAGAAAGAAAACAAAATTTTTATTAAAAAACTTTAGATTGCGCTAATCTGGTGAGGTGCTGCGTCGCCAGCTTAGCGTAGGAAGAAATCTGCCATGATTATATTAACCTCATTTACGCCGCACGCAACATGCGTGCGCAATCAGCTCAAGTTCGTTTTTGGACAAAATACAAGTATTTTCATGGTATTTGTCTAGCGTTTCGACGTTAGCGTGTACTTTTGGTAAATAAAAGGCCTGGCTTTTGGTGTGAGTGTTTGGGTATTGTCTTTTCGCCCCTCATATTCCTCCATACTGATATAGAAGTTAATTGTGATCGTATAAATCGCTTCTCGTTGCGTTCACGGTTCCGTGATTACACCAAGATCTAAACTTCGCTCTTGGTAATTGTATTCAATGTAGTATTCTAATCGGTACAACAACGAACCTCATACAGTTTGACGTTTTGAATTCAGAGCCTGGCGTGCATTAGTTACGCCATTGATAAGTTAAACACGCGACTAATTACCTGTTAGTCCCAAATCGATCGTAACTCTTCCTGACTTTGGCAAAGAGATGCACGAACGTAGAACATGAAAAACACTCATAAGGAATAAAGAGAATGTGTTAGCAGAAATCGAAGGTCAATACCTGAGACAATGGAACCCAACGGAGCACCTCGTAGATTATACACCGCTAGCTGACCGCCACTTAAAAACGTCAAAGACCTTTTGAATTGATAAAGAGCATTTATGGTTATCCGTTGCACTGTTACCTAAAACAGGTCGAACTTTAAAATCCTAAAGCTCTAATTAAATGAAGGCGTAAACATTCCTCATTACTGACGGTACTTCAAAGAACGTTTGATAGTCTTTAGAATAGTCTTTAGTACACACATAAGTACCCTTGCTCTATGTAACAACCAAAAAACCCTTAAATGAAAACATGTCAAATCAGTTAAGCAGATAGGTTACAAGCAGTACGAACAATACTTCAAGCCTATTTATACGTAGCCAGAAATTGGACTTCAATAAGGCCTACACAATCTGATTTGATAAGGTGTGCTATCCATGCGTTTTTGACACTATTTACACCATCTCAAACGGGTGTTAATACCCAACTAGCTAAATTTTTCCGAAGGCCTTTTCAATTTAAAGCCGGGCCTGCTTGTTGCATCACGTTAGGTAGCTATCGTTGCAAACAGACTTAAATATGACACGTGAAAGCGAGAGGTCTACCAGTGACATTCAAACAGATGTCTTCTCCTCTATTTTGCGTTTTAGGTGATATAGTTAGAATGAAAATTAGATTTGATATAAATTGCATATATTAGTGAACACTGAATAGAATTATAATAGCGGCATTTCCTGAAATCTGGCCGCGGCGGTAGGCAAGTACTTGTCGCAGTTACGAACAAACTGTTCAATATATTGCAAGTGAATAAACCGTATCGAAGCGTGTACACCGTATCACCCTTGAAGTGTTCATATACTTCAAGGGTTAGTCAAGCAAGTGAGTTCATTCACATTGATGAATATCCCCCGGAAAAAAGTACTAATTTTCAGCTGAATCGCAACGTAACAAAATAATGTTTTGCAAAAAATGTTTCTGTGTGTGACTGGTTGTGTACTTATCCGTATATATTGATTTTTCACCTTCCCTTAATATCTGGCATTTTATGTCTCATTGTGCTGGTGCGAGCTGATCTTTCCTGCACGTTGATATGAACCGGGTATAGGTCTACCGCAACTTGTTCTTCGAGGTTGGCGGCGATAACAGCAGTAACAGGTCTGTTAGATCCGTCGCTTGGCCACTGGGAATCGCTACGGAGAAAAGGGAGGTCGGGCCTGGGAAGCGAACGTAAGGAGACGGTCTCTGATCAGTCTTCGCGATTTGTCTTGATTTCTCCTCTTACGCCAACATAAGCGAAGGCTTGCGATGGGACGCGGCGACTACCAGATCAACGGAATCGCTTCTACGAATTGGCAATATCCGCTTTCGCAGTGGTTGCAGCCACCAGACTGAGCTTGTATCTTCGTAGTCGTACAGCTCGCAGAGCAGTGGTCTCAGCGAAAGACTTGAGCTTTCGAGTACGTTGCCTCCTTTTTGCGCTCGAGCGCGGCACGTTAAGCGTCTGGAACTCGAGATTCTAAACCCCGACCTTCACACAATTAGCTTTTCCCTAACATTCGCAGCCCCATTTATTCAAGGGTAAAATCTCGACTAGCCTCTGAGCCAGGAATAGCTCTCTTCGTGTACTTGAAAAACGAGACCATTTTTAACTATATAAATAAGAAAAATTTATTAATAGAAATCATTCCGAGATGAACACGTCGCTAGACTTCACACCCTCTCATGAGTCAGGTTACGATCTTGCTGGTGTTGTCCCGTTCATAAGCAGTTAGGGGATCAGCGATGGGGCCGGGGAATTAACGTACTCCAGTCAGCAATAGCCATGGTGTCGACCGAGATAATGTAGTCGGGTTGTTCCGTTAACGTTAATACAGATCACTCCCCATTTTGCGTCTCTGTCTCGCCCCAGCCTGCGAATGAGCACTCTATCCCGATCCTGACGCCCACCAGATGGCGTCATGTCGTCTCATAAACTTTGATCGCTACCGGTGGCGATTAGTAACACTAACTCATCCATAAGATCCGTGCTAATATAATAGCTCGTGTAGGTGGAGATTCATTTTGTTTTACTCCTATTATTGTGAAAGTACGTTAATATATTTTGTTCCAAAGCTCCAGAGGCTGCTCTCCAATCCTATTACTGAATTTTTTCTAATCTTCTTATTATTTCTTATCAATGTCTTCTCTGAGGTTGTCCTGCGTAAAACAAATGCTAACTGCAAGAGTAGGTAAACACTATACTACAATTTTATACAAGGAACATGACCTTGCTTCTTTTAAACGAATTTGAGTACTATTAAATGGTTCAAATTCGCATACTTCATATGACTTCCTATAATCAAAAAACACACAACTAGGTACAAATTGAGTAGCTGAGGAATAATTGGTCTGCTTTCATCAATTATTATTTTACTATGACTTTCTTTTACTACAACAAATGAATATGACTTTTTTACTTTTTATGTTACTAATGAATTATTGTTTTGAATGCTAATTAATGTATTTATTATTTTGAAATTTTTAGGTTAAAATCTGTAGAATACCCTTTTACAAATTTAAGACAAATTTTTATAATCCTTTACTTTTCATTCATTTTTAAACCTGGATGGAGATCGTGTCAATGGGTTTTTAGCACGTTAAGAAGCTTATTTTGCACAGTACGTTTAGTCGCTGTTTGTAGAATACGATCCACTGCAAAGAGTTGTTGCGGCTTTCGTACTAATGGACAGCTTGTAAAAAATGCATACATGGCTACCGAAATACGTTTAGTGAAATAAACTGAAACACACTTCAAGGCTTGCTATTTTTACGTGATCTTCCATAAGCCGTGAAAACTCAAAATTTAACTGAATCGAATGGCTGAGAGTACCTACCAACTTTGCTGAACCTTACAAATATTATTTAGAAAAGCCTATCTGTATAAAATTTCCTGAATAACCAACCGAATTACACAGAAAATAACTGAACAGTTTTTAACCCTTTTGGCCTGAAAGGACCGTGCCTTGCCAACTAACTGTTTGGAAGCAGGCATTATTTTGTTCAATTGACGCAATATAAAAATATTTGATGCTGTTTTTCCCTTTAAAAATACCCTGAATCGAATGAGAAAAACCTCATTGGTATATATATTGCAAAAAGGCATAGCTAAGTTAAAGGGCAGAGTTGTGGTGAAATGTAGATATTTGGTAACTCAGTTAAATGGGTAAATGTGCAAAACTACTATTTTCATTGCTTAAGTACTCTATTTTAGTGTCGTCGTCTATTTTACCAAAAACCTGCAGTTAGACTCCCCATACAAAATTAATTGCAAAATATTATAGTTTTTTTCTCCATACCAGGCTGCTTACTATGATCTTATCAGACATGATCGATTAAATTCAGGCTTTTTCTAGCTTGTGTAGCCTCTCTTCGTCTAACAAGCTTAAAGATAATTTTGACCTGCTTGTGTACAAGTCCTGCTTTTTCCAAAAATTTTGTTGTACGCGGTTTTCCGCAAAGCGTTAAAAACGGTTTCTCTGCCTAATCATTTGCTGGTCAAAACTTAAGTAGATTTTGCTTACGGGACACACGTCTTCATAGGGAAGTCATCAGTGTCGCTGGCGCATTGGCAGACACAGACTTACATACTATCACCTTTACCAAATTTTACTTCCTCAACCACATGCTTCAATAATTTCAAGATCAGCTCAAAGAGATGGGGAACATATGGCAACTGCAGGCCGTTAATACGGAGCCGGAGTCTTCCGACTCTATGGATCCTGGTGCGGATGCCGTATTGTCCTTTTGAATCAGCAGAGACAGTCATAAAGTAAATACTGTAAAAAGGAAACTGCCTATCCCTCTTACGTTCCTTCTCTCTGACGATTTGCCTTGTCAAGGAAGAGACATCTATATAGGGGATTGTAATCCCGTGCGTCTCGGAAGTCAAAGGTGCAATCAGATGCTTCAGTGCAAACCGGCCTTAGCTTTCTCTGCGTTTGCGCTTACCCGACATTCTATCACAAGCTTTCAAGTTCTTATTTCTACTATTACTCTAACATTAGTACTCCCTAGTATCAAAGCCTAGTAAGCTGCCTTAAACCTTGTGCAGAATTACATCGCGGTGAGCCACTTAAATGTCCCCGATACGCGACTTGTATGATTTCACGTCTCTTAACCAGAAATTCTCTATGCAGGTCAGTTGTTTTTTTCCTAAATACACTAAGCTGCCAGCGACTAACTAGTTTTCCTTAACTTCATTTTGGTATTTCTCCAACTAATCTTGCTATTACATCTCCTGTTAACGTAAAACCTATTCTGTAGAAAAAATTAGCTGACGTTTCCTTAAAGTGAGTTACAGGTTTCAATTTGCTTTGGTCTTTCCTGGTATGTTACGTGAAGCAAAGGTAAGAAAAAAGAGAACCATCGAAATTAGGTTAATTTGTTTCCGTTTTTTAGCTAAACTAAAAAAGTGCAAGAATTATGGTGAATGGAAAATCTGCTTCAGATGTCAAGTTGTAGAAGAACAAAGCAGAAGATCAGCGATCGATCGAGCCCAAAGTCGAATGTAAAACGCCTCGTACACTACAATTAAGCTAAGTGTTTTTTCATGTCAAGCTTGGTGGCTTAGTGCGTTCGCGTGCGTTTTGCGATTGGAAAAGACACGTAGGTGTACAGGTTCGATCCCCACCGTTGCATAGTTACATTTATGGGGTTGGTCGTACGAAGTAATGCAAAGAGCACTGCCGGAGGTGTTAAGGGTTGTCTGATGGTCAAGCCTAAAAGCAATGGGTGGTTTCTCACACTTTACGGGCTCGTTAAAGCAATTTTAATTACGAATGCTTTGCGCAATGGTTGCTCGATGGTCCGACTCATATATGTATTTTATCCATTTGTTTGCGACCGTGCGATTGCACTGTTTAGCAGCAATATATAATACATGGTATAGAAGCAACTGTTAAACGTAATTTCTCTGTATTATGAAACTAGCCGATCATGCAGACTCTCTGCGTCTCTCAAATTCAGTGCCGCTTTCTCTATTACTCTGCTGCTATATTTATGTCGACTTCTGTTGTGCCGCCGGAGCGACAATGTATGGACCCAGACAGGCTAAAAAATCCTGTCCAGCAAAAAGCCTTGCGGATCTCACAGTCGCAAGCCAAGTGACTCACATGTATAAGCGGGTTTAGGCGTTCGCCCTACTTTATGGTAGAAATGGCTTAAAATTCTATTGTTGTCTATTGATACTGTGTTTTTTCTCGTATCCAAGTCGAACGTTTATTTTACAATACATATATATATATATATATATATATATATATATA